>OMNW01013995.1:50578-73917 GCA_900303245.1 Selene dorsalis
AGACCCAAACCTCAAGTACAGGCAAGGAAGGAAAGTCTGTGAGCTTCCTCTTGAAGTCCGACAAAGGAGAGAGGGACAAGGATAGGGACAGGGACAGGGACAAGGACAGAGACAAGGACAGGGATAGAGACAGAGACAGAGACAGAGACAGAGACAGAGACAGGGATCGGGATAGGGATGGAGGGCCACACTCTTTACAGATGGACATCGCTACCTCCTGTAGCAGTCACACATCTCAAAGCAGCACCAGCTCAACCCCTACGCCATTATCCTCATCCCAGCGTCCTCATTCCCGCCCACATCTCCGCTCTCACACGCCACATGGCCTGCCAGCGTACAAGCCGCCCTCCTCAGACAGCCCACTGCTGTGGACCTACCCCTCCGGCGGCTTCCGTAGACCGCCGGCTTACGAGAGCCTGAGAGGAAGCTCTCAGACGCCGTCGCTGCAACAGCCCTCGAGTCTTACTGGTGTAGGTGAGTTGGTGTCCAAGAGTAATGGAGGGTCTTCGTCCCTCCAGTCAAAGGTTGGCTTCATCCCTTGGGACAGCAGTGCCAGCTTAGCTGCAGACGAAGCGTCTTACTGGCCTATGCAGAGGAAACTGTCTTTCAGCCATGGCAGCAGAGATACGGAGAGTAAGTCAGAGGTTGTTTTGAATAAAGGGTACAGATGACTTATTGGAAAGAAAAATTTTAGGTATCTTCTGCTTCATTGAAGAACCCCTCCTGTTTCTTCCCCTGTTTCAGAGGATGAAGGCCGTGCGTGGAATGGCAGTGCTGATGCCCTGCTACGAATGGATAAAGACGATCTGGGGATGGGGTCTCGAGGAGGCCACTCGGGCATCCCGGTCCACTTCAGTGGTGCCACCAGCAGAGCCCTTGGTCACAGTGAGTCCCTGGCTGGTGTGGACAGCAGCCTGGGATTCAGAGCCCTACCGAGAGTAGGGATGCCTCTTCCCTGCCAGACCTTCCCTGCCTGTCGCAATGGAGGTAAACACAGTGGTCACAGTCTTTCACTCACAGCTGCTCACCACAACTTCCTGTTTATAAAAGCACAGTTTCAATGGATTCACCTCTGTGGCTCTGCTGTAGCTTTTAAACGATGCAATTGTTTTTTTGTTTTTGTTTTTTTTTGCAAATGTTTGCTATTATATGTGGTTTTAAACTGCCAGACTTTAGTAAAGGAAGGTAAACTAGCAGAGACTACATCCTCACCTCTCCTCTCTGTGACGTTCTGTGTCTCTTTGTCAGCCTCTGCATCTGCACTCAAGGCCTTTCTCTAGAGACAGACAGGCAGCGCTTACCTTGAGAATCAGTGCAATACTTTCCTTGAAGCAGAGCCAGTAAAAGAAGTGCTCCATAAACAGACCCACATCTTCTCACGCACATATTCATGAGCCCTGGTCCAGTTACATGGTGTTAAGGATTTATATTGTGACAAACTTAGTTCTTTAAAACATTTTAAATCTAGATGAAATTTAGTTATGTGAACTGTACATCACTTTTGTAACTTCATTGTTAAACACATATTTCACTCTGCAAGTATGCCTGGTTTATAAAACTGAATGAGTTTTTAGCTCATTGAGTTTTGATCTGGATAAATCAAATGTTTTTGAATAGCAGAATTTACAGATTAGGATCAGCACCAAAATGAAATCACATTTTCCTGTCCAATAAATTTAATGGGAATCTGCCTACAATACAACATAAGAGGTCCAACTGATGGATTGAAAGAGCCAAACAGTAATACAGGAACAAATGTCAGTGAAAACATGACTATTAATAAAAATGTGTTGCTTTAACTCATTGTTCTTAAATATATCTTCTGTCTAGGAGCTTAAAATAAGATGTGTTAAAACAATGTACACAGACTGTCTCAACTCACATGAGTATGCTTCGACATCCACAGCTCTGTGCGGTGTGTTAAAATGAAAAGTTATATTCCAGTGCTCTCATTAGCAGGCACACAGTGTAATGTTTGTTTCTTCACAGAAGTGGGGCGGCTGGGCCGCTCCTCCTCTGCTGCTGGAGTGAGACAGGTGGGTGGAGGAGACGTCCAGAGACAGAGCAGTCTACCAGCACGAGAAGCCCTGAATCAGGTGAATATATAGTATAATACCAGTCCTTAATGCTATAGACTCTATTAACTTCATTCATGGTAGATTTGGGACTGAACATTAATATTGTTCTCATTATTACTTCCCTTCCTGTTAGAGACAGTGCTCCTGCAGATCTATTTATAGCTGGTAGATATGCCCACTGAGCAGAATAAGGTTCTGGCCTGCCTGAAAAGAATATGAGCTGCGAAGGTACATGACGTAGGTTAATATGTAAGCAGTGACTGAGAGAGGAGTGGATGAGGGAACATGCTGTTCTGTGTTTTGAGGGGATGAGCTGCATTCTTCGACCGGCGCATTTTGCCCAGATTCTGGCTGCATAGCAAGTGCTGACGCAGTTAGAGTGTGCTGCAGAGACTGTCTGCATGTGTCTGGTTGACTCTCCCACAACCTCTGATAGATGAGGCAGTGCTGCATCCTGGTGGATGTCCAGACGAACTGCAGGTGTATTCAACATTTTAAGATTCATTGTCACTGCTCAGAGCACTGCAGTAATCATCCAGGTTATGTAGAAGCTTTGATACTTTAATATCATGAAACACCATATGAATTCAGTGACTTGACTTTTTCCAGCTGCATGGCCTGGCCCAGCCTCAAGTGCCCTGCAGTCCCAGCAGTCCCAGTGTGTCTCGGCAGCAACAGCAGCTTCAGCTCCACCAGCAGCAGCTCCAGTTAAAGCAGCAGCTCCAGCAGCTTCAGCAACAGCACCATCTACAGTTGCAGTTTCAGCAGCTTGCCCAGCTGGCACAGGGACAACCTCCTGTCAGCGGTGGCACCACCCCATCCACAACGCAGACCCAGAGAGACGGCAAGCTGCTGGAAGTCATAGAGCGTAAACGCTGCCTGTGCAAAGAGATCAAGGCCCACAGGCGCCCTGATAAAAGCCTGTGCAAGCAGGACAGCATGCCCATCCTCCCTAGCTGGAGACGGACACCTGAGCCCCGTAAGACTGGCACGCCACCCTGCCAGAGGCCACAAGCCGTCGTGTGGGACACGGCTATTTGAGATGGACGGACAGGCCAGATAGTACAGCACTGAGGAGAGACAAAACACAGATGAGTTGAAGATGTTTGAATAATTAATAAGACGGAAGTAAAAATGGGTTCAATCACTGGAATATTCCTTAAATGGTTTGTAGTGAGATTTGCTACCACAGAGGAATACAAGATTGTTGTCAAAGAGGGATTTGCAAGCACTCTGTGATAAACTGACTGGAGAACAGTGACAGGCCACTTGAGATGGAACTCGTTTGGAAAAAAACATTGAAAAAAAAGGCTGATAAAAGAGGTGAAGAAAAAGAAGTATTACAATCAGACTAAATAAATTTCTTACCCAGTCGATTTGTACTTGCTCTCTACTACGTACAGCATTGATGTGTTCTAATTGCCAATGATTTTTGCCACAGTACACCAGTACTATTGCTACAAAATGTAGATGCCAACTAAAAAATAATGGGTGGGATGTTTTCTGTGATTGGTGTTGCCAAATCTCCTCCTGACTACTTGACACATATTTTCTTCAACACAGAGTTGTCCAACACGCATAGAAGCCACTCTGTGGGTGAGAAAAGGCAAGACTCATTGATAAGTTATTGAAGTGTTTCTTGAAATTGTGAATGCATATGAGATGTCTTGGTATCAATAGATTGTCATTGTGGATGCAAATAATCATCACTGAGGAGTAAAAGCTACCTACTGTATCTGTTTGCATATTTGTAATGTAACTATTTACTTTCTCAACGTTTCTGCAATTTTATAGCAATATGCTCCCACTGCTGGAGCAACATAATTAAAACTTGTGTCAACTAGCCTAACATACATATCTAAGACTTGAATAAGTCATATTTACTGTGTCATTCTCTGCATGTCACAATAGACATACAGTATTGTAAAGAAAAAAAAAATTATATATATATACATATATATATATATGTATATATATATATAGAACTGTGTAGAGATGATCATGTCAGACTTTTACATACAGCAGATCCTCACTATGATAATATCATGTGGTTGTAAAAAAAAGATGAATATGTTGCTTGGGGTATCATTTAAAAAGGTGTTGGTGACGGATGGCACTGACCGCGCAGTTCAGTCGAACAACAGGCCCGGGATCAGTGGCACACAAACTTCATCACTCATGTTTACCCACAGTTGCACATTATAGTGATTGTTCCTCCACACAGAAAGACAAGCACTGACACCCATCAACACAGACTGTACAATATGGTGCAACTGATAAGACTGTGAGTATTGATCACCTCAAACAGAATGCTGGAACAATCTGCACAAAACATGGTATATGCTTAGGAGAAATCAAACCCTAATGTACTGTAAATAGATATGTACAACTGTATTGAAAATGTAGCAGTTATTTCCATTTTCATACTTAATCGTAATCAGTACATATTATGTAGCATATACTGTATAAACATAACTTTGTTCACTTGTTTTTTCTAAAAGAATTAAGTACTTTATCTGCTGCAGCCACTCCATGCATTAGTTGTACTAATAAACAGTAAGCCCTCTAAAGAAAGGCACAGTCCAACAGTTGTTTATTTAAATTTATGCAAGACTCCCTTTAAAGCCGTGTTATTGTTTTATTTATGTCTTTTTTTTCTACATTCATTTTTATTTGTGTACAGATTTCTTGATTTTTGAATACTTTGCTGCTATCTTGAACTACTGGTGTTGTTCATTCAACTACATGGTGTTACCATGAGAAGCATTATTAATATAGTGGTTATTGTTACATATTTGTTTTATAAGCCACGTGAAATGAAGTTTGTACCTTGAAGAGTGAGCCCTTCTGTAACAGTATTAAGGCACTTGAATGTCTCTTGGTTGTTGTTGTTTTATGATAGTTAGCACCAAACTGTACAGTACAGTACACCCAGTGAAAAGACGACCTATCTTAATGTTTGAGAGTCACTGCTTGGCCTTTTTTTTTTTTTTTTAGTTCAACCTGCTCGTGTTTGATGGTCGAGGATTTTCAAGCTTACGGAGTCCATTTTCAAACAAACACAGGTCAGGTTGATGGAAATGGGCAAGTGCAATGCATGCAGAGATTCCTTATACTGAAAATGTCCCAATGATGCTGACTATTGTGCCCAATTTAATTTCAGATACTAAGTAATCACCTTACTATGATTCCTTTTCACAGACTGATATGGACCCTAGGTATCATTTCCCAAAAATAGTTTACAGAAGCCGTTGGTTTTGTGTGTCTACTAAAACAGTGGCCATTATATGAGTGCCATACTATATTGATATGGTAAGATACGGTGTACCTTGGAAATCACTGTAGTGCTATATTTGCATTGATATTGTCATTAAAATAAATTTTATATAATGAACTTTACACAACAAACAGATTTTGCATGTTTTCATGCCTCTTGTTGTTTTCCAGTGGAGCTGCTGTGGAAGTGGACATAATGTTCCCACTGCGCTTCTGCAGCGGGTGATGCAACACCCACACTTTCCAAGTGAGGGCGCTACTTTCTGTCCCCACCGCCTCTGCTGCTGCCGCTGCCGCTGCTGCTGCTGTTGGTGTGGCTTTGTGCAATCACCGCGTCACTACAGCGCACACAAGCTCTGGTTTAGAGCCTCAGACTAATCCATCAGACCTTAAACACCCTTCACGGTTGGAGCCTAAAGCAGTAAGTTAGAATTCCGGCCAAAAGTTGAATGGTTAACACGAGAGTCCGCTGAGAGCCACAACCACCAGGATTACCTCCAACTGGCTCTATATGCTGCCACTTAGAAACGGATGCAGGCGTAGATGCCTATATTGTTTTCCTGTTCCATTTTTTTTACGTTTTTTTTTCACCAAACATGGCCTTTAAAAATCTCATAAATGAATATAGAAAAAATTACTTTCCAAATGGACCATAAACTTAAGCCAGGAGGCCTGTGTGGCTCCTTATCTCTGGCTCATGGTTTGAATTGCGGGGAGTATTGGGGGGTGAGGGCTGAGCCCCCTTATTGGGACATGAACCCCTGTAAAAGGGATAAAAACATATTACAACATTCATAATATCATTATGTAATTGTAAATGCCTAGTATTCCCCTTGCCGGTTAAAATCTTATGTGATTAACAGACACCCCTAAGGTGGACTGTACCATATCTGGTACACGTTAGGAAATGACACATCTCCAAGGTATATATATGTGTGTTTGTGTGTGTGGAGGGGGGAGGGGGTAAGGAGACATATGTCTCGGTTCATGATAAAGCAAAATAAGAGACCTATGAATTCATCACTGAATAACATACACTCTTTTCTTTAGATTTCTTTATCTTTACAGGGATATTATCCTGATTTTTCTATGAGGACGTGACGGTGGGGGCCTGGGAGCCTATAGCAGGATGCCCTCAGCCACCACACCATTTGTTCCCGAGCCTGTCCTTCATGAGTCGGGGCTCCGTGAGGAGAGAAGATGCGGCTCTGGTGATTGGCCGCTGATAGAGGATGAGGTTGAAGTGGGTGGGATCTGGAGAGGGTGGGCGTGCATGTAGGTAGAGGCGGAGGGAGTGCTTTACCGCAGTATCACTAGATTTCTGCAGCACTCATCAAAACTCTGCGGCATGCAGACAAGAGCTGGGGGGGAGGGCAGCTACTAGGTCTGAGTGTAGGACTGCTTCATCTGTTGGCTTTTTTTCTGTTATTAGACAGGTTGCAGCGGTGCTTCGGTTCCTTCAGGTAGACCTCTCCAATTCCCTGTCATCCTCAACGTAGTACAGTAGGGCTCTCTCTCTCCCTCTCTCTCTCTCTCTCTCTCTCCCTCCCTCTCTCTCTCTCTCTCTCTCTCTCGCTGCTCTCTGGCTGATTTTATAAACCCGGTGGGTGTAAGAGCGCTTGCAGTAGAGGTCCAAACTTGTATGAGAAAATGGCCAAGGATGGAGAAAAGAGCGAGTGGAAGGAGTTTATATGGAACCCGAGGACGAGGGAGTTCCTGGGCAGGACGGCGAGCAGCTGGGGTGAGTACAGTCCAGCTACAGCAATGCAGCAAACCCGGTCCCTCAGCTCTGTAACAGGTCACTGTCTTAGTCTCCTCAGGCTCTCACAGGAACACAGCTGCAGCGCAGAGTCCTGCAGAGATGTTTAAGATGTGACTATAATGTACATTTGACCCTCACTGAAGTTGTCTGAGTTGATTATTTCCCCTCAGTGCTCATGTGATGAGATGGCTGTGTCGCTGTCTACTACAGTGTGGTGCTGGAGTCTGAATGCGGCACCGCTCCCGCAGAAGCCGGCACAAAAAAACCCTGCCTCTTTTCATTTAAAAATATATAGCCTCCGTGTAAATGTATATATTTAATTATTAATGTATGCAACTGCTTTCCGTGCGCAATGCGCTCCACATAAGGGTGGAGGAATATGGTCTTATTTTGCCAGATGACTGCAGCATTTGGCCGAGCAGGTCCTACTCTGTTGTAAAGTGCAGACGATGAGCGCCATCCTCTCTGAGGCGGAGAGCTTCAGCTGCAGCTTCAGCACCAATTTTGCTGCATAGGAGCCTGGTTGTATGGAAATTGCCTCGCAGAAGTTTAACAGAATGTTTTTCTTTTTCTTTTTTTTTGCACCTATAGCCTCATCTAACGAGCTTTCAACATGATGTCATTCATTTTCAGTCCCCCCTCCCCAACCCCCCACCTCTCTCTCCCCGAGATTTTGAAGGGAGATCCAACCCCAGCCGCTGTTTTAGACCGTCTAAAGCCCTGTCCTCTTTTTCTGCAACCAGCCTGCAACTATTTCAAAGATTCATGAAATGATAGGGCGCATATGGCTCTCTTCTAATGACATTGGAGCGTTTTAATCTGGGTAAAGCCGAGGGCCAAATGCTATTTGTATCACCTCCAACCCGGCCCCTCCCAGTGTGTGTAAATCAGTGAGGGATTTAATCCTAATCTAATGACTTCATTGGCTGATGGGGAAGGTATCAATTCAGGACTAGCTCTGACTAACTAAACCACTCTCTGGAATTTAGACTATTTCTGATCTTCCCCACTGGAGACATCATCTTAATAGCAACAAGGAAGTCTAGCAGTTAGGCTCTGAATAATGAAAGTGGTTTTGCATGCACAAAATATTCTTTTGTTGATGTTTCATGAATGGACATTTGTACTCTTCGTGCAGAGTTGGGAATCATTGACTGTAGCTGTCTTTGCTGGAATCCTCCCACTGTGTACGACTTAATCCAGCTCAATGCGTCCCAGGTGCTTTAAGGTCTGGTGGCCTTTTTAAGCTGTACTCTCTAAGGCCTGTTAATTAGGCTATTTCTGTAGTCAGCCAATACATGTAGCTGTGCTAAACTTGACATTTCACCTCGCTACTTCCTCATTCCTCCAAATGATGCAGAAGACAATGTACGTACTGTACCCCTGCTTCCACTTGTTGGACTGTGACTGGCTCTATCTATTGTCCATCCATTTTCCGTGCATACTTATCTCAACATGCAATCAGGAAATGGAGAGAGAGAGGACACCCATATAGTCCGGTTCCCAGTCTCTTTAAAAGACAAATTCTGGTTTACCCCTATTTTTATGCAGTATAATGTAAATTCATAGCAATAGATCAAAGACTTCTTTGAGGATGAAACACAGAACCCTTCCTTGTGTGTCCTTTGTATAAAGAGCAGTAATGATATGGAAATAGCCCTGATAAAGTGGAACAGTCCTGCAATTTTGATGTTACATTGCCACCAGCTGACACAAAGCAAATATAGTCAAACAACTACTTCCATTTAAAATAGGACTAATTAAGTGTTCTGCACCTCCCACATCCAAAAACAACAAAGGGCTCTGGTACATTGAACATGGGAAAGAGCCTTAAAGGGCATAATAAGGAACAAAAGTGTGAAGCAGTCCATACTGTTACACTGCACATCATACATGTATACATATTTATATATATAGTCTATACATAAGATAATAATTACTTTAACAGTGAGATCCACAGCTCGAAGCTATCCATCCTCCCTCCAGACCATTTCATTTTTAGTTCAGAGGCATGTTTATCACCAATTTACAAACCTAATGAACACCTTGTCCTCCTAATTAATTCTGAAAGAAAAGAGACACCTCCCGTCATTATAAATGAAGAAAGGACAGGATACTGTACCATCCCACCCCGTCCTTTTGTTCTCTGCTTTCAACCGCCGTCTGCAAACAAAACCGTGGTGAAAGAGAGATGCTTCACTGTCCATCATCGGCATGGGCTGAGAGCGCAGACTGTAAACCCAACACCCTCTTTGCCAGGGGGAAAGCCACCCTGTCTGCGCGATTGACCCTTGTGCACGTGTGCACATCCAGTCTCCCCTGGGTGGTGTCATGTTTGTGGTTAGCACAACATCCCTTCTGAAAGTTGGAGAAAAACACTTAAGCACTTTTGCTTTGTCACATCTCACCTCTGATGTCTCCTTCACTCTAGTGCCTCCAGCTTGGTCCGGGGCCCGGAGCCTGACTGTATATTTAATGACTCAGCTTGGGCGTTTTCCATCCCACAGATGGGATGCTTGCTCAAGTCTTACCCAGCCATTCATTAATTTCACTTTGGAATCCAATAATTCAAAGAACAATTGGAAGAAAAAATAACCCCACCCCCTCTTTAATTGCCCCCCGTAGAGCAGCTTCCTCTTGACATTTTGTTATGGATTCCTGTGAGCGTGGCTGCGTGGGGAGACAGATGCAGCACTGAGCCTGATGACAGCGAGTGAGCTCCACGCTGGGGGCCATCCAGCAGAGGCAAAGGGTCAGGGCATTCAGCTGCTACCCAATTCTGGCCTCAGGTGTTGATGCTTAAAATGGGGGATGTGTCATAGAAAAAGCTATTTATGTTTTCCTGCTTTCTACATAGACATGGAAGTCTGAAATGGCCCCAACAGTAGCATATATAGAGATGATTATATATGCACCTGATATTAAATTCATTGATGAAAAAATATCAATAATTATTAGTTGCAGCCCAGAAAGACAGAAAATATTCTGTAACATTATCACCATGATCTTCTTACACTGTTCATGGAATAGGCCTAGTCCATGATGGCCTGTAATCTCTTGACCCTGTCTCCAGGGGGTCCGCATTCGCCCTCCTCCCGTATCTCCCTCTGTCATTGTCGCTCTCGCTCTGCTGACAAGGCAGCTCCATAATGAAATTGGCGAAACACAACCCATTCAATTCAGGCTTGGAGAAAGACCACAGTTCAATCTCAGCCAAGTGGGAAAATTAACATTAACATATACAGACGTTTATCATTTTTAACTGATAAAACATGCAATATTTTTGGTGTGTGAAGGACAGTTGCTTGTGTGTGTGTGAGAGAGAGAGTGAGAGAGAGAGAAAGGCAGATGTTGCAGATGGAGTGAAGCCTCTAGTTTAATGAGGATTATCTGGCCTCCTGCGTACATGACTGGTCTGAAAGTGACCAAACAGGCGCAACACAACAACAGCGACATTTAATTAAAATCAGCTAATTCCATTATCAGTTCAGATGGAAGATTATTTATAGGCTACTTTAAAATGTACTTCATTATTATTAGAGTAATTATGAAATGTGTGTGTGTGTATTTTTTTTTACATAAAGCATAACAATAAAGTGTGGGTCTACAATCTGCTTTCAAACAACTAACATGTAAACACAGATATGATATGTGATTTAGATAAGGTTAACAGGAACTGCCCGAGTTTGTCAATAATTTGTGTAAACTACAAAATGTCTTTTTAATAGAATGATCAGTTATTGCCATTTCTTATGCAGTATATGCTACGTATTACAGATGTGAGAAGAATTAATTTATTGAGAGTTAAAGTGAAGTGAAGACTTTGTCTAAAGACAAGAATAGAGAATATTAACCCAACCTAATGTCTGCTCACATTCAATTACTATAATGTCGTAAGATACTTTTAAATGTGAAGACTCTGAGTCAAGCTTCGCATCACCCTGGGTTTCTGAGACATATTTACTCATGGTTGATTTACTTTTTCTAAATAAACTGTAGGTCTCCTGTCTTGAGTGTCAGAGAAGATTAAAATGCTCAATAGGAATTGAAGACTGTTAAACTGACTAATTTGATGTGTTGGTATTAATAATGTTCAATTTCTCACTGATATTACACAGAGTTGACACCACTCTCTCATTTCTTTGTCTACAGGTCTGATTCTTCTCTTCTATATAATTTTCTACATCTTCCTGGCCGGTTTGTTTTCACTCACCATGTATGTCATGCTGCAGACCTTGGACGACCACAAACCAACCTGGCAAGACAGGCTCACCACACCAGGTGCAGCAGCTAATGATACAAAGTGCATGAGTCCAGGTCACAGTTTGTGTGTGTGGGTGTGTGTGTGTTGCAGTGTCGTGAACTCCCTCTTGTTTCTCTGTCACTTACAGGCATGGTAATTAGACCCAAAGCAGATGAGGCCTATGAGATTGTTTACCACACCCACAAGACTGAGACCTGGGATGTGTACACTGAGCTGCTGGACAATTTCCTGGGGGGTAAGTAAGTCTGCCTCCCAGCCTCTCTTACAGTGGCTCAAAAAAGCTTACTGCTGTGGATTATCCAAAGACCCAGAATGAATTGTTTTTACCTAATAAGAGATAATTCCTTTACAGTCAGCGGTATAGGAGATTGCCTTGCACTGGGGTTTTAGATGAGTCATAAGCTCTTACAAACAAACTAAACCCCACCCCCGATCTCCCCCCTGCAGACTACAACGACACGGTCCAGGCCCAGAAAAACCACGAATGCACCCCAGACCAGTACTTCAAGCAGGATGACAGCGGTGACGTGAAGAACAACCCCAAGCGCTCCTGTCAGTTCAACCGCACCATACTGGAGGACTGCTCTGGACTCGAAGACCGTTACTATGGATACCCATCGGGCAAGCCGTGCATCATCATCAAGCTGAATCGGGTATGAAAGCGAAAGAGGGAAGAGAAATGGATGTTGTTGCTAGGAGACATGGAGTGATTGAGATCATAAGATTGGTTGGGAATGAGGAAATAGATAATCCCAGTGAAGGAAAAAAAAGACAGTGTCAAGATTATAGATTATTATGTTTACTGCTGCTTTCCGTCATAGCTTCTTGCAATTTTAAGTGTTATCACTTCTCTGTGTTTGAAGTAAGAGTGAGTTGGGAATGTGTTGTCTTTCCTTCTCACCAGGTGATTGGGCTGCTGCCAGGAAAGAATGGCCAGGCTCCGTATGTCACCTGTGGTGCAAAGGTAATCCCCTTCACAATGAGACGCTTTATGTAACATTTTGGATTTCAGCCCATTCGTGCTGTGTCTCACTCTGATCTGCAATGTATCACCTATTGCTCATCCCACGTTTTCATTTAAGGTTCATATTTGTATCGTTTCCTTTGTAGTAACTTTAGTTGCATGCCATTTTGTCATTTACGCCTCATGTGTCGGTCTGTTTTGTTGTTTTTTTCTCTTTTCTTCATTGTGTTCCTGTAATTTATGGCTGTCAGAGATACAGAGTTGGCAAAGATGAATGGGTAAGAACAGGACAGGAAACGTGACTTGTAGAGGGTAGATTATATTTACAGTCACATAGCAGTAGTGTAGATTGCAGTTATTTGTTTCGCATTGAAATGACTGCAGAAGTAGATGGTGGGCATGTTAGGAAATGAGATTTATAGAAAAGGCGGAGATTAATGAGGCTTCTCTTCTCCCACATATACGAAGTGACTGAATCTGTTGTTTCACCCCTTCAGAAAGAAGACACTGACAAGATCGGCGAGTTGATGTACTTCCCTCCAGATGGCACTTTCAACCTCATGTACTACCCTTACTATGGCAAGAAAGCTCAGGTAAGACTGAGCTGTTGATGACAGAGCTGTTGATTTAGCTTTTCCAGACAGTTAATCAAACACACACCACGATTCCTAATGTTTAAAGATGTCATTTGGTTGTGTGTGTGTGTTTTGTTTTGTTTTTTTGCAGGTGAACTACTCTCAGCCTTTGGTTGCCGTTAAGTTCCTTAACATTACTCAAAATGAAGATGTCAACATTGAGTGTAAGATCAACGCCAACAACATTCCCGCTGGAAGTGAAAGAGACAAGTTTGCTGGAAGAGTGTCCTTCAAGCTGAGGATCAACACTGTTGAATAGGTTTACCTTTTCCTCTCCTGAAAACCACTTTCTCCATTCTCTGCAACACTGCACATACACAGAAAAAAATTGCAGTATTCTCACCCTTTGTAGGATTTGTTTACAACCCCCATATTTTTGGGGAAATTGTCCAGTCACGTTAGGAGGCAAGGTGAGAATAAAAAAAAAGGGTGGTAATCCTGTCATTATTTCTGTCTGTGAGCTTTGGGACAAATTCTTTCCTGTAAATTAGTTTGAGGTGATGTCTATTTATACTGCATGACAAACTAGGGAATATAAAGGATGTGAACATGTGTTTTCAAAGTTTGCAAGGATCAGCAACTTTACCACTTTACTGCTGCTCCCATCCTGCTGCCTCCTTATAGAGTGTCCCTCTATATATGAATATACACAAATTACAATACAAAATGTGTATATCTAGAGTATTTATACGTTATCATAACCTTATGTCAGTACATCTACTTTGTTGCACTTAAAAGAAAATTCCAACAGACCTGTGTATATCTTGATGGATGGATGCAGAGAAGAAGCCATTTTGCATGTGTGTATTGTCTTTAATGTGCTTTGAGGGCAGGAGGCCCCTGTGTCCCACCTCTCTGCTTAGTGTGAAATAAGGTTATGTTAAACCACTGACCACCAGGAGGGACGCACTCTAATCCTAAAAAAAAAAAAAAACCTCACGCACGGCAAATGTGTGTTTCGAAAACAAAAACATACAGTTAGATAGGAATCTCCAAAAAAAAAAAAGGAAATGGGAGAAACAGTAGAGGTCCAAACCTTTAAGAGTATGTCTGTGTATGCGTGTGCGCACGCACGTGTGTGTGTATGTGCACAGGTGCGTGCATGTGTGTGTGTGTTCCATTCACAATTCCCATCTCATACTGTAGGTCGGGAAATTGCATGCAATGTGCAATATTCATTACGTGGCAAACATTATGAATGCTTGAGTCCATTCTTCAGTTGAGAAGACTTCTGTTAATTATTTTGGATCATCAAACTGTTTTTTTGACCCAAGAGCAGCTTATAAATCTTTTTTTTTTTTTTTTTTTTTTAAATAGTCATGGGTATCTGGGTTGCTAGGAACGGTCAAATCAACACCACTGATGCCAAATGAACTGATACAGAACATTAATCATGTTTCAGACATCATGACAATATTATCCTAAGGTGACAAAACCATCGCTGTTTTACCCTCGGAGTTAGTGGTTAATCAGAACTTTAGCTCCAAGACTACAGTTATCGACCAAAACAATCACCTCAATCTCATGTGGAAACTGGCTGCATATCAACGTTACACTCCCTACAAAATCATTTAATTCCTCAAATTACCCCAATTTTGCTTGTGTCTCAATTTTTAATCAATTTAAGCGTTAATATTTAGAGGTTTTGTGTGCGTGTGTGTGTGTGTTTGCGTGTGTGTGTTGCATCTATTTCATATGTATCAGGAATAGATGCCATTGTCATATTTTGTATTGATTTGCACTGGAAGTGTGCTTCTTTTCTTTTCTCTTTTGTTTTGTTTTGTCAAGATGAGTTGAATTAATTAACGTATGCACAGTATCGGAGGAGAGGGATGTAGAGAGTTTGTATTTGTTCCCTTTGTTTTCATTCATACTCAATATCAACCTCTAAAGTATTCAAACAGGATATCAAAATGTAGAGTTTACATCTTCTTTCAAAGGTGATAGAGTCTTGATAATGTGAATTGTTAGTGGGTCAGAGTTCTGTTTTATAGGCCTGGAGATTTGCTTCCACGTGGAAAGGGATATTTTCTCTGTTTGATTTATATATTTTTTTGTTGTTGTAGTATTCTCCACAGTTGTGTGAATCAGGCTGATGGCATCTTGGTAACTAGAAAACCAGTTTGAGCAATCAACGTCTTTAAAATTCATTGTTAATGCCTGAGTTTTGTGCTGGAGCTGTTTACACTTATGGTGCATTCACAGGCCCACAAAAGTGTGAGGATCAACTGCAAACACAGGCGATAGAAATCTGTGGAGTCATGCTTTTAAACATTACACAAAACTGTACCAGTGCCATGTCACTGCAGCTAATGTGGAACACAGGCATCTGTTCACTCACATTAAGGTCTGGCTCGACTCCACCACTTAATTTCTCTCGCAGCAGTGTGTTTTTCAGCAGGCACACATATCTCACTGTGGTCTAACAGGGACCTCATTGTCAAATCCATCTTGACAAAGAAAGAAGGAGACAATTAGATCTAATGTGATTATTTGATATTTGGGGGTTATTCATGATGATGGATGTGCCCTAACAGTCCTTGGTGGCTCTTTTCCTTTTTTGCTTTTTGTGAGAGTCTGCTCTGACCACTTCACATGCATTTCTCCTCTGGCATTCCTACAACACTTACTTAATTTCACTGTAATCTCTTAATCTGGTCGGCTAATCCAGAGCAGGCACGCTGAACTTCTTTACCCTACTTTGTCGCTCCTCCTTCTTGTGTCAAACACTTGAGTCACTATCATCATTTTCTAGATGGATAAATCAAGGTTCCCTCCTTTCTCTGTCTTTTTATTTTATTCTTTAAGAGCATTTCTTGCTATTTTCCCAATTCATAATTCAATTCAGTGAAAATCTTTTGAATCACAACACGGCAAATAAAAAAATGCTTTGCTTTATCATGTTATTGGACATAATATTTGTTTTTACTTATGTGCATGTGAAGATTTGTTCTTCAACCAAAGATCTTCATGACAGTTAAAATTTTATTTCTCTTGCTGCACTGACACATCCTCAGCAACAGATCTTAGTAAGGATCTCATGCAGAGACACTGTAGGATTCAGGCAGAGGGCAATAGACCCTGTTTTGTTAAAAGGCCTACTCTTATGTAATAATAATATTGAAAATAATAATAGTACGCACAAAAGGAACACATTTCACTGCAACATAACAGTGCCTCCTGGTGGACAGACTGTGTTGTTCCCCAGTGTCACAGAATGTTATTTCCTGTTATCTCCATTTATCCCTTTTTTTTTCTGTGATAATTTGGAGATGTCCTCAAAAAGCAATATATTAATTTATTTTGTGGCTGTATGATGTATTAGTGGAAAGGCTGTAACGAAATCAGTGCAACACATGTACCATCAAGAGCAAAGAAAAGGGAAAGAACGCAGAGATATTGCACTCAGGCAGTTTTGCCAGTTTGCGTATTACTATGATGGAACAATATAAAAAGTATTGTTTTGTTTATAAAAGAGTATTTTTACTGCTATTTTGTTGTAAAGAGGAGAGAATGTATTAGCTTGGATTGTATCATGTCGTGGGAGCTATTTGGTAGGTTTTCATCATTTAATTCAACAAATGGCAAAATGTTAAAAGCTAGGTTGGAAAATTTTTTTTTATAACATTTCTTCTGTCATTGTGTGAGTCCTATCTACTTCCTTAAATTGAGCATGAAAAGGTTTGCAGTGAAAGTTTCCCGAACACTGTGGCTGGTTGTACCAGAATTAAGACAGATTCACTGAATGAGCAAAATAAATATGAACGAGCGGTGCTGTCGGAGAACTTTCAAATGCAGAACCTTGAGAAAATTTTCAGAACATTTCAATTCATTTGAGTCAGCTATTCATGTTTCAAATAATGAGTGATTTCAAGAAACCTTATTGCCCCTGTCTGCGCCCCTCATCATTCATCATAATATTGCCTAAGACTGTGGTGTTCAAGAAAGAAACCTTGGAATTTGTTGAAATACTCTCGCCCCCCCCAAAAAAAAATTATAATTATAATAATTCTATTCTGGATCTTTATTTTTTGCTCTTACTGTATGTATATTTTTGCTCATGTTTACTGCAAACCAAGATAGAGAAATAAATAAATGTCATTTAAGGGAACAAAAACCTCAAATTTAATTTTTGCCTCCGCCTCAGTTGTCTTTTCTTTTAGTGTTTTATTATATCTCCTTGTAATTAACATAAATGAAACTGCAACTGGGGTCAAATGGAGTCTGCCCTTCATAGGGGACAGAAAAGACAGAGTCAAAGGTAGCGTCAGGTGGATATAATCTAATGTAATCCCATTCAGCATAATCCCCACATCCTACAGCACCAGTGGACTCCAGTGTCAACCTATGCAGATTTACTGGTACAAATGAAAGACACCCAGTGAGTAAAGGAGTAAAGGTCCATGTGACCACGGTCATGGTAGTGCCATGTGTCTACTATTGAGAATCTCTGTATCAAGAGGAAGTAAATACGTAGTGGAAACACCCACAACACGTCATCCTCCGACGCATATCACAGGTCAAAGGACACAGATTAAAATCTCGTCTTGATCCTGTACAACCGGCCGTCGTTTATAATTATAAATACCAATCAACCCAAGATCAAGAACATGTGAATCCTTGTTTAGGCTGGACGTTTTTTCCTTCGGGAGCTGCTTTAACACAGTCTGCCGCCAACTGCTTGACAAGATTATAGTTGAAATGCACTTCCGTTCACTGACCTTCAACCAGCTACTGCTTCTTGTTCACTCTGTGCCCTCAGGCTCTATCCTTATCTCTCTCTCTCCTTTCTTTACTGTCTCCTCCTAAGAAAGGGAGAGCACAGTCCAGGAAAAGGGAGAGAGCAAGGATTATGTAGCATTAGAGGTATTTGTAGGTTTAAAATAGTCTGATCAAGAGAAGTGCCAGTGACTGATATTTGTAGACACCATTCTCTGTGTCACACACGCACATCATACAATAAATTATGCTGGATATAATGCTGGATGATCTGCAAGCCTTTATATTCTTCAGATTAGTTCTTAAAAATATTTAAGCTTTGATATCTAATATATTCTTAAAAAGAGATATTATGAGGGAGGAATCCTGTCCACGCTGCCACTGGGCCACTTCAATAAAATGTGATCAGGTTAAGTGTTGAACTGAGTAGATTATGTTCACCATTCATGATGTGAGGAAAGTGAAGCTTAGTCTGTAGCAGAGCGCTGGAACCTCTGCTGGATGGTGGATAACATTACACAACAGTTCAGTGGCATTTAAATGTCAAAGTGATCACGTTACCGGACCAGACTATGTCAGAAAACATCCAGCTGGGTTCTCTCTTATTCATTTTATAGATATTTAATTACTTTGAACATCATACAAAAACATACAGTGTAAAACTGAGGAATTAATACCGAACACCACAGTTACTGTGGAGCACCTTATAGACATCTCTTCTGCATATATTCATTTTTTTCTGTAATACCTCTTTAATCAGGGTAGATTGATCACAGATTTTAAGGCTACAAGGCACCTAGACTCACCCAGTCATGAGGTAGCATCTAAATCACCAAGCATCAAAGGAGATATTTGTTAACTTTCACACAGCTACACAGCCGACTGCATTAAACAGCTGTTCACTTACAAGTCTTGCCAAGAGCTTCAGCCATTGTTGCATCTACTTGAGGTTTAATACGCTCTCTGAGCAGTGCTATTTCCTGAGGGCAGGCTGGAGCTACAGTGACTCACTATCGGAAACTGGCGAGATGGTCCATCTGGGCCGGGGCTAGCTGGTGAGCATACTAATTTCAGCAGAAGAAAGGAAGTGATACACCTGGAGAGTGAAAGAATGAAGTTTGATGCTGAACTCGCAGCGTTATGCTAATGTTGGCTATGTAGCAGTAGCAAAGCTCACAAATAGCTCCATTAAATACAATTAAAACAGCGGTCATTTTCAATAGCATTTTAAATATAGAAAAAAAAAAATTATAAATCACGTGGGCACAAAAACATGGACATTACAGTCCGCTACAAAATCAGCTCACCTGTTCACAGGAGGGGTGATTTTGTTCATGTGAATGTGTCCACCTGCTGAAGTATTTCACAGTCTGAGTTTAGCCAGCCTATCTGCATTATCAGCTGCCTTAAAATACCTCTGAGGTGAGAAGGAAGTCGAGACATGATCCGATACAATTTGATGAACTATGTCAGAATAAGAGCGAACTGACTTTCAGTGTGTTACTTGATTGTTGACACGGCACTTTGGTTAGGAAGAAAAATATGGCACGTAGGGAAACTTTAGCCAGAGAAAATCGTCACGTAGGCCTAGAGTCATGTCTCCTTGAATTTAAACCTCATTGTCACCACAACGACAGAGTAAATCATAGTAAAGACACCAACAGAGACTGTATGTCTGATAGTCCCATTTTCTATGGCAAGTCCAGCATGCCATATTCCTCCAGGGCCTTCTGCGTCCTGTCATAAATCTCTCCAGTGGCCTGAACTACTCTGTTCAGCACCATGCTCAGCTCCTCCTGGTTCTGCACACACACCAGCCTGAAGAAGAAACCTCGTTCTGGCATGGCAATGAAGGCCACCTCGGCAGCCCGGCGCACAAACCATGTGTGGTGATTTGCCAGGGTGTTCTGATAGGCCTCTCGGCACAAGTCTGAGGGACTCCTGAGCCGCCCGGTCACTGGCGTCTCACCCATCTTTTCCAGGAAGAGCTTTAGCCAAAGCAGAGCGCGATGGAGACGCAGAAGAGTCCGACATCCAGAGTCCGTCTGATGGTGAAAGTCTACCACGCCTTGTCTCAGCTCCTCCTCAATCATGGAGCGCACAGAGTGGTAAGGACTGATGGTCTGTGAGGCCTCTAAGCTTTTCTTTGTCCCAGCCTCTGTGCTCACAGAGTTTACTGGCTGTACGTTCGGGCCGAGCTCTGCTTCAGGGTTCTTCTCTGCCGAGAGGGCCAGTTCGCGGATTATGGTGGTTTTGCTCTCTATCTCTTTAGATATCAGTCCCACCATCGGGCCCAGCGCTTCCATAAACCTGGAGGAGTAACACAAGATGAATCAGTTCATTGAGTCCACATTATGTCATAAGCCACAAATGACTTCATTCTCTCTGGTGGTTATAAATGAATTCATCTCTCTCACTTTGCTCCTGCTTTATCTGATTATCTTACTTTACAAGCTCATCCCAGCTGGACAGATAGGGCTGCAGCAGCACGTCAGAGGTGTAGGCTGGTGTGGCCAACAGGTGGGAGAGCAGCAGTGCCACCTGGAAGTTCTGACCAGGACACCCCTCCAGGACCCCAGAGACATCAGCTCCATTAGCCCCACTGCTATTGGACAGCTGGTGAAACTGTCGGTGGGGGGAGGGGAGATGTGTTAGTGTGCGGACGATCGAAGAGACAAAGAAAGAGAGAAAGCTGAAGCGATTTTACCACTACATTTAAAATACCCTTCAGCTTCACAAAATAAATGGATTATGAAAATTAAATTATGATTAATTCAATTATTTATTATTTGCTCGTTCTTCTTACCTTATTCACTTGATTATAGCCTTTTAAACAAGAATCCCAGTGGTAGTCCAAACCTCCATCTGCAGTCAGACAGGAAACAAGAGAAGGCCTTCAAATTAGATTTTGGTTTCAGACACTTTCCCGGCGAAACAGACCACAGAGTGCAGTTAGCACATCAAAATAAAATATTCATAGCCATGAGGCCTCTCTGTGTGGCATTTCCATGCATGTGTGGGTTCCCTCCAGGTATTTCTTCCCACATACCTCGAAGAGGAGCTAAGGTTAAGTGGTGACCCTAGAGTGCCCATAGGTGTGAATGTGAGTGCACCTGATTGTTGTCCATTTGTCTCTATTCAGCCCTGTGACTGGTGACCACTCCAGGGTGCACCCCGCTGTTGCCCACTGCCCACTGGGATTGATTTACAGCCCTCTGCAACCCTTTCAGGAAGTGGTATAGCTAACGGATGGATGGATGTCTACAGGCATTGTAAAGGATTGTGTATTGGCTGGCATGTGTTTTCTTGAGCACACGGAGACAGGAGAAACAACTTGTGAACGCATAAGGTAATACCATAAACCTGTTAGCAAGCTCGCTACTTTCACATGCAACAGTTACAGTTACAGAGCAATATTGCTGTTATTAATTTCAAGGCCTGTTCAGACTCAAACTCAGCTTTATTAATCCCATTGGGATGACTCCCTCAAGGAAACTGAGTTTCCAGTAGCCTTCCAGAATAATAAAATATAAAGTAATATATAATAAAATAGAATAAAATAAAATAAACTCTCATAGGATAAACAAAAGAATTGCACTTAAAAACCGGTTTTGAGGTTATTGCACATAAGAGTGATGTTCGTGGTGAATGTTAGTTTTTCATTCTCTGTAAACTCTGTTTTTGGTCTCCACCAACTCCTGACAAATATCTGGTTCTTCAGCTGCATAAGTCTCCACTGTGCTCACCAGCTGGAAGCTAACTGTGTCTGCTGCTGCTGCTGCTGCCAAACCAAAACCATGACTCTACTGTGAGGCTCTATAAAGCTGAAGGAAGCTGGAAAATCATCTGATAATTATATTTAGCCAATTGTAATTTTTGAAGACTGATAATATTAAATTATAGAGTCTAGCTAGCTGTAAGTTCAATGAGAGCACAACAGCTCATTCACAAATTATCACAGCCATGTGACAGACTACTTATCCTGTTAACATGAGGAAACTGGTTATGAAAAGGCTGAGTGTGTGTTCATACATTCCTGATTCATTCCATTTAAAATCATACTGTGCTGTACGGGGCACAAAGATAACCATACATAAAGCAGCACATGGCAGCCTGATGTTTCGTTTTAATCACTTTTGGACTTGTTCCAGCCTGTGCCAAAGCAAATGCTGTCACTCATCCAGTATACACACACCATGTGCACAAGTTTTACGGGAATCAGTTGAGGGGCAAATCAAGTTCTCTAATGACAGCCCTCCGATGACCACATGATGCATACACACACATTATTATTATACTGTATAGCAACAAAAGGTGCTGTTGTAAAAGTAACAATTAAACATAATCCCTTTACATTGCTATAAACATATAATCTAGTGAATCTGTGGCATGCCACATTATGTAGCACCTCCTGCAGGTCTCCAGACTGCACACCAGGGTACATGTTATACCAATAACTAAAAGGCCATAAAGGCTGCAAGGTGATATAATCTGTTAAATTAGGTAGCACCCAGTCCCTGAGTCACTGAGCCTCTAAACTGACCATAAAGACTCCTGAAGTACTCAACTTCCTGTTGGCTTGTTAGCTTCACTCACAGCCTGCCTAATGCCAGAATCTTATTTCTAACCTGACAGTGACCTAACGTAGAAGTTGCCAGGAGTGTCAACATTACAGTGTACAATGTTACGTATTATGAGCCATATCTAAATTTAAGTTTCCTAAAAGGAGTTACCGTGAGGATGTGGCAAGAAATGGCAGTTCATGCTTGTTTGAAAATCTCCCTGCTTAGTTTGCACTTGGTCGTCCAACTTAAGTCTCGCAAATCTTTCAAATTTAATCCATTGCTGGAGAGAGAGGTCACGTGGTCCCAGTTTTCTCATTCTTACCCTAATTACTTTGAATTTATCTTTACATGTTTTGGACATGTTTCTTGTTGCCCAAAGCCATTTATTTCTACCCTGGAGGACTTTTTTTTCCCTGCTTTTTCATCTTCTCTATTTCTTGAGACTTTTTTTTTTTAAATACATCAAGATGCCAACAATGAGACAGAGAGTCTATGGTGAAGTTATGGATTTTAGACATTAAGATGTCATGTCAAGAATCTGACAACAAAAGAAGATTATGTTTAAGAAGTTGTTGTTGTTGTTGTTGAAATACTTTGGAGCATAAAGTGTCAGCAAAAAGTGGTGTGACCACCATGCTTAAGCCTGTCGCCACCACACCATGTGATACATTCCTGATCTTGAGCCTGTGCAGTCCAAACAAGAGAGGGATTGTATAGATTAATAGTACAACATAAAAACTACACACACAACCACACAGGTACAGGTACACACAAACACACACACACATACATTCACACATATAGACATAAACACATACACAGAAATACTCACGGAGCCAGAGGGAGCCCAGGAACAGCAGCAGGATTAAGATAGCTGCGGCAGCTTTGCTCTTTACACCCATACTGAAGTCCAGTTTTGGGGTCTGCCGGTCCCTCTCTGTTCCTTCTCTGTGTCTTTTATCTTTTAATTCCTCTGTGTCTCACATGGGTCCTTGTCCCCT
This sequence comes from Selene dorsalis, assembly GCA_900303245.1. Taxonomy (NCBI): domain Eukaryota; kingdom Metazoa; phylum Chordata; class Actinopteri; order Carangiformes; family Carangidae; genus Selene; species Selene dorsalis. The sequence continues at coordinate 73,843 of OMNW01013995.1, forward strand.
TGCACTGCCTGTCACCACAATTACTCTCTACCGGACCCTTGCCTCTGACCTCCCCCCACCTCCCCCCACCCCCAG
>OMNW01013995.1:73937-88168 GCA_900303245.1 Selene dorsalis
CCCCACCCCCAGTCCTCTCAAATCTTTCATACAATTCCCCAAAACCTAGAACAAAAAAGGTCTGTCCAGCATTGTACCTGAAATAGGCTCTGTTAATGTTTAACCCCTGTTTTACAAGTGCTGTATTTCCCCTGTCACGCTACCACACCTCAGCCTGCTGTTGCTCTTTCTTTTTGGTTTTTCTTTGACTTTCTTTGCTTCACGTCTTCCTTCCTCCACCCTGCCTATGCTTCTGACTGATTCTGTGGCTGCCACTGTCTTGTTGTGTTGCTCAATATTACGGTCCAGAGATCAATCAAGTCCAGCCCCTGGCTGATAAAGCAGAGCCCACGTAGCCTGTCCGCCAGTAACCTCTTTCCTCCAGATTCATCTTGAATATATGCGTTATATTCCATGAGCTTCAGCTTGAGCAAACGCCTGCTCTTTCTCCTCTCCTCCTACCACCACCCCTCGTCGTCACTCCTCTCTCTCCCTATCTCTCTCCCTCTTGCTCTCTCGCTCTCTCTCTCTCTCTACTCAATCACACACATCCCTACGAGCACCACCACAACCCCCACACGTTACAACAGCGGCGACGCACATTCCTGAAAACATGCTGGAGAGCGTAACAAGAGCGTAACATGAAACATACATGTCTCAAGACATCTAGACCTCCCTCCATGCAACAGAGTGTATTTTTCTGTACCTCTGCTTTTTAGATTATATATTTACATTTATCTTTCTTATTTGGTTCAAACAAAGACAACCTTGCCCAAACCTCTGTATCTGTAGGACAAACAAAATCTCCTTTTAGTTGCTGAACAAGGAGAGGTGCGATACCAAATCCATGTTTGTCAATGAATAACAAAGTCTAATCAATCTTATCCTAGCTGACAGGGCAAGAAGAACAAAGAAAGTCCATTCATGATATGACAAAGACATCTGTATCTCTGCAAAACATACTGGGAGCAAACAAATTTGGGGAAAAATAGGATGAAATATACATTTGTATGTGTCCTTTCTTTTCTGCTAACACCATATCTGCCAAAAAAGGATAATGATATTTTCTTATATATTATATATAAGATTTTTATATGCTGTGTATTTATTGATTCAGTTTGATTTTTGGGGTCTGAGCTATGTCTGTTTAACAGGAGGACTGATGTGGTCGACAAGGGTGTTCCCATGATTATCACTACCAGAGGTGATAATCATGGGAGACCAAGTGATTGGTCACTATCAGTGGGTTTTGCTACCACCGCCACTGCCGCCAGTGCTGCTGCTGCTGCTGCTGCTGCTGCTGCTGTGGGGGGAGGTGAACAGACATTGAACTCTACACTCAAGCCCAACCACATGTGTGTGTTCGCGAAGAGGGACTTAACAATGGTATTTTTTCAGCAGAGGAGCGGGAAAAAAGTGAAAGCGGGGGCATTCATTACTTGGCTGGGAGGGGCCGGTCATGGGGCTTTTATTCTGTGCAACCAATGGATGATCCTGTGTGGAAAAGGCAGCAACTGACAAGGAGAGACTGAATCCCTGTGGAAACCTGTGACCCTTTCAGAAAACTTGAAACACAGCTGCTGCTCTCTAATGAAAAGCACAGACTGAATAACACACGTTCAGAAATGGTTAACTTCTTGAAGCTTTTAGTTTGTCCATAGCAAATAGCAGTAAGTCACCGATTCTTAAAACTAGACTGCAACACATGGTATGGACTCGCACTGTGTGAATATGTTTATGTATGGAGGTTCACCAGAGCAGGAAAGAGGTTTTTTGTCACTGTCAGATAGCACCACAGTGGATTTTCCACTACGCACTACAGTGAAACACATCTGGACACTCAAAGCATTTAACTATAATATATTATCCAGTTTAATATAATCCAGTTTGGTCATTTGTTCAAATTTTCCTTAAAACCTGAACAGGTTTAAACAAAGGTTTAAAGTTCAAATTTACATGTAAAACATCAGGAGCAAGATAAATGTCAAAAGTGTTGGCGCTCAAAGGCAAATGTTTAGTGAAAAAACAGTGTCTTTGTAGATTTTTGTAGGTGTGACCCTTTGTGGTTTGTTGCCTGAGGTACAATCCTGGTCAGAAGTTACAACTTTCTATTTGCAACAAACATCCACAATTACATGTAAATCATTTAACAGAGGTTTAATGTATGTTTAACTCCCTGCTTCACTGGATGTGGTTAACACTAGTTATAAAAAACAAACAAAAAACAGTCACATCATTTTGTCCGACATTTCACACTCATCTCCACGGCAGTAACTCCCAAGAGTTGCTGAACGTAACTGGGTGAAGAAAGAATTCTTGGTTTCAGTTGTGCGCAAACACTGGATTGTACTCAGACTGGTTGTAGCGGGGGAAATGTAAACAAATTAATCTGAAGATTCCTGGAAGGCTTTTAAAATAATCCTGACCCTAATCTAACCCACACTACTAAACTACATTAAAATGGGTATTGTTTTGCTGTAGCGGTACACTGGAGCTCCACTCTGTGAACCTGGGTTAGAAGATGGACAGATCCAGACCTTCTCCTGCCCCTGAGCTCTAACTTAGCATTAGACACACAATCTGCCTTCTGGAGGCTCTAGTTACCTTAAGGAAGCTCATCTCTGTTTCCCTAACTGTATATTTAGAAGTACATCACATACTCTGCAACTCACATGGCACATTCCAAAAATCCGTCTGTTGCCCTTGACACCGCAGAGTGACACGACTTATATTACTCACAGTTTTATAATTATAATGGCAATTTTAGTATCTGGATTTGAAATTAGAAAAATGTTGAGATGCTGTTTTAGACTTGCCTTTACAGCATGAAAAAGCAGTCAGGGGATTTATCGTGATGAGGGTCTGGGTGTCTGCCTCCGTGGTTTTATGTCTTTTATGCATATTGTCTGTCTCCAGCCCTCTTACCCTCAGTCTGCAGACATTCTCTCACCACTGGGGACCTCCTGTCGAAGTGGTTAAGCTCTGCAGTAAGTATTAATACCCTGGACGCATAGCAGCGGGAGAGCAGGTCTGCGTAGTCCGTCACCTGTTCACCTCATGGCACCCATGGGTGTATGTATCCTGTGCACACACACACACACAACCACACAAACAGGGAGAACATGTAAAGTCAGGTTATCACTGTGATACTGGAGTCATTTTATTCAGGAGTTGAGCAGCATACACTGTCGCCCATGTTTTTTTTGTTTTGTTTCTTTTTACCACAGGAATGTCTGAATTGAATCAAAGCAGCTTCACCACAAATAGTTGTCATCTAATGATCATGATGATGATTATTGTGGGTGACCGGAGTGTGACTTGAAGTCCTGGTTTAGTGCTTCCCAGCTGCTGTGTAACCTGAGCCATGGACAGCGACAGCCGGGGTGGGCGACAGTCAGGGGGTTTGGTGGTGGGATTTAGGGCTCTTCCTCTCTGTCTTTACCCTCACTCTCTCCCTCTCCCTCTCCCTCTCTTTCTGTCAAAATTTATATTTAAAAATAGTGCAGCGTCGGGCAGTGAAGGGATTTTGAAGCATGATGGCAACACGCGGTTTCTGGATATTTTTTGGAGTTGTAACTATTCTCGGGGGTTTAATGGTTCAGGGTAAGTGGCGCAGTTGCAAACTTTTGGCACATCCTCATGGACGGGCTGGCTGACTTTTTATCTATTGAAGCAATGCTCTGCCTGTCATGTCCCAGCTGAAGAGACAACCAGCTTGAAAACTCCTGAACACACAAACTGCTATACATTATCAACTTGTAGTTATTTCTGATATTGATTTGAAAGAAAACACTAGCCTCTCTGGAAAGGTACTATATATCTACCATGGATAGTAGGCTATATGTGCATGCTGCTGTTTATAGGTTTATATAAACAATTAATGTTTGTACTCTGGACTATGCACTTTATTTATAGACCTGCATTGCTTTTTACATTGGGCATATAATGGAGACTGTTCACAGAGTGCTTGTGCTTTATCTCTGCTCATACACAGTAGTTTCACTAACTATTTATACTGGCGTTGACAAGAATCCTCTGTCCTACCTATAAACCGTCACAGCTCTTTCAGTGCAGTTAATCCAGTTTTTCAGATGAGCACAAAAAAGTCAGTGAGCATCAACTAATGCAGAAGTAATATGTATTTTGTCACACATTACATGGAGTGTTCAACACAAGTCCATAGCCCAGCACACAGATGTTTGGCACACTGCATACTGTTTAACAACACCAGGGCAGAAAGGCTACAGCTGCAGTGGAGGCAAAGGTAAAACTCTGAACATGATGGAGATTTTGTAAACATATTATCTTGGGGGAGTTTAAATGATTCTGTAAATCCATTTGGCCACTCAGCAGAGACACATATGTTGCTTTCAAATGCTTCTGGAGTCCATCTCCTTGGCAGAGGTCATTGGGATAGACTGAAAAGAAAAAAATCACCAGCACCGGCAAAGATAAGATTCAGTCTGAAACATGGACTCTTGATATTATTGCTCTGTTCTTAAAATGCCTTATGTCTCAAATATCACTTGGAGTTTGAGAGGTGCTGTTGGATTAGTGTCTCACATAAACTGAGAAAACATACAGTACATTAACTGTTAAAGCTCTTATGGAATAATGCAGACGAGCTTTGTACACTACAATAAATCCCTATCAGATACAAAGGCCACATGAACTTGGGCTGAAGCTGTTGTCAGCTGTTTAGTCTCCTCCTTGACTCTTCATCAAGTTATAATGACCAGGACATGATGTGCTGCAGTGTGGCTGACTGATGACAAGGCTGAGATACTGGGCTTGACTCAGGCTAGAAAAGATGCTTCCTGGACTCTTTCTCCCTTTTGCTAGATAACACTGAAATCCCTAAAACCACTTTTCATGTTCAAAAAGCTCCCACAGTGTGCGCTGGAATAGTGGGTCATAGTCATCTGGGTTGAGCTTGGCTCAATCAGTCAAACAGAGATGTTGTAATGTTTACCTGGGTGTCTGTGCTGTTCTGACATATCACACTGCTTGACTTCAAGTTGCAGGGTCAATTCAACCAAACTGGGGCACACACAAAAAAAGAACAAAACAACTGCCGCTACTCAGTGATTTAGATTTCACCTGCTAAAGTTTTGAGACAAACTATCATCTCCATCCTCTGCCTCTAGTTTCCCAACATCTCTCTCTCGCTCTCTCTCTTGCACTCTCTCTCTCAGAGCAGGGTTAAATATCAGCTGCAGGAAGTGACCAGGTCAAAGCACAGATGCTGAACATTGACTGTACCTTGTATCCACATATCAAAATAACCGATCCACGTGAGTTGGTCGACTCAACTGCATTTAGAAGCACATTAAGCTGCTGTTAGACTCACATGACATGTTTGAAAAGTCATTTGCTTCAGGCCGCTATAGAGTGATGTTGTACAACATTTAATCTAATCTTTAATCTAATTTAAATTTGACAATGAATATGGAAATGTGTTGCAATGTTTGCAACCATCCATCATAAACAGACGGTTATCCATTAATATAACTGTTTTGTAAATGCATATAAAAACATAAGCTCCATAAACAACTGCTGTAATCTTCCTGTTGGGAAGAAGAGTTGTTGTTGTCCTCCATGATGCAACAGCAGGAAGTGCTATGGCTCTGATTCCAAACACAACAAACTGATGCTACAGCGTCAATGGGAATTGATAAAAAACACATGGGAATCATACACTTCATCTTTGCACACACTGATAGTTGTTCAATCATCCATGCATCAAGTATAATATTTTGAATATTTACTAAACAAGTACTGTCACAGGAAGTGAGACATCTCATCAGTGTCATAACATTGACCACTACACAAATTGTCTCATGGGAGAATAAGCTCAAAACTATGTGACATATTTGTGTCTGATAGGACCAGACGGACCAATCATGTCCACAATCACTATCACTATGTTTTTACCTAATATTGATATTGATGATTATTGTTCATGACCTGAGTGTGACTTAAAGTCCTGGTTTAAAGTTTCCCAGCTGCTGTGTAATCTGATCTGGGGATAGTGACAGCTGGGAGGGAAGAGGCAATGGGGTCGGAAATAACCTCTGCCTTTCTCTCCTGGTATCTGTTATAGTTCATTCTGAAATATGGTGTGAGTAGTATAATGCCCCCATGGCCATTAGGTGCAGAGCTCAGCATAGCTACCAGTCTCTAGACCCCTGGACAATCTATACACGTGGCTCATCTTTCTGACTGTGATTGATGTCTGACATACTGATCATATTTAGCCTACTATTAAAAGTCTGAACACACAACAGTGTCTTGAGAAACTGTAACCTGCATGTAAAACTGTTCAAACGTGTTCATGTTGAAGTTGAGCAGTTGGACACAGTTGACCATGCTGGGTTTTTATTAGAAAGGTTCCTTAAAAAAGTGGTAAATGTTATTTTAAGTTGACGTCACAGATTTCAAGTCTAAAGCTCTGTTTGTGATTGGTTTGTGTTGTTACATTGATTTTACCCAAGGAGACACATGGTGCTTGATATTTAAAGAAACAGTAGTTGTACTTGTCAATAACATTTTGAAGTTAAGGTTCACCTGAGACTAGTGTTACTGTTAGTACTGATGATACCAATACAAACTTACTTTATGTCTTTTACACTGATCAAACTCTTTCTACACTAAATTATTTAGAAAAAGGATAATAGTTGTTAAAGACGTGTGTTTCCGTGGTTGCACAACACTTACCTGTGTAAAAATGCGCTAATATTAGCTAACAACAGCTGCTGTAAGCTAATGGTTAAATCAGATCCAGACTGTCGTCGTACCCAGGTTGTGTTTCTGTTTGACACACACCTGCAGGATCACGGTGAATACAACAGTCAGTAAACTGGGATGTTAGCAACACAGTGATATCCAGTGGTTTGCTAACATTAGCTACACGCTGGCTAACATGAGCTAGCTCTTGTCCTGTCTGCAGACTCTGTTTACACTGATGTACCAATATCCTACACACCTGTCTGTATACATCCCAGGTGTTAAGCCCCCTCCCCTCTCGAAATATTGATCCAGCACAACTGCAACACTCATAAACTCACTCTCTCTCGTGTCTTTTTCTTCATCGTGCAGTGCAGTGCAACGAGGAGTCGGAGCTGATCAGAGACTTGTTCAAAAACTACAACAAGAACATCCGGCCCGTGGTCCATCCTGAGGAGAAGGTGGAGGTCCAGCTCAAGCTGACCCTCACTAACCTCATCTCTCTGGTGAGAGCTCGCTCCTCATGTGTGTTGTTACAAACCTTGGCAGCAGATTGTAAACAGGCTGCTGGCAGTGTTTGGTCTATCAATGACTCCATTATTCCCAAAGGTATTAAGTCATTAATATTTATTGTCATTCTGGCAAGTATTATTTCTAATCAATTTTATATTATTTAACAATATATTCATTTTGTAATGATTCAAAATTATTATTATTACTGTTATCATTATCATTATTTTAAAAGTGAGCACATGGCTCACCTGATGAACACCCATAGGCTTATCTCAGAAACTCATGATATTTCTTCCCTTATTCCAACAGAACGAAAAGGAGGAGACTCTCACCACCAGTGTGTGGATCGAGATTGTGAGTTTGACCTCTCTTCATGGTTATTATTTTGTTGTGTTTATGGGAATTATGTTATGTCTCACTATTAATGGCTCTGGGGACGTTTCTCTCAAATGTCATCTACAGCAATGGACTGATTCCCGCCTTTCTTGGAACTCATCTCAATATTATGGTATAGAAGTTATTCGTGTACCATGCAAAACTGTTTGGCTTCCTGACATCGTTCTTGAAAACAAGTAAGGCTGTGACAAAGAGGAATACGATCCTACTTTTTTTTGCCAACCAACAGTGTCATTAAAGAAATTGTTGTTAACTATGTGTTTTTCTGCAGCATTGATGGAAAGTTTGATGTGGCCTACTACGCCAACGTGTTGATCGACAAAAGTGGTTATATGTACTGGCTGCCTCCTGCTATCTATCGTAGCACTTGTGCCATTGAGATCACCTACTTCCCCTTTGATTATCAAAACTGCACATTAGCATTCAGGTGCGGTACAACTATATTATCACAAACTAAATATGCAAAATGTTGAATAATTTATCAGTTTGTTTCTATTTCATTCTTCCCAACTCTAGATCCCAGACGTACAGTGCAAGTGAGGTTGACATAATCTTGGCTGTTGATGAAGAAGGCAGGAAAATTGAGTGGGTGGAGATCGACCCAGAGGCTTTCACAGGTACGGGACATCCACTCCAAAATTCGAAAGACACAATTCCTCTGCAGCTAATTATGTTTTCATTGTTCAGAGAATGGTGAGTGGGCCATTGTGCATCGTCCAGCCAGGAAGATGATCAACAAACGGTACACCCCAGATGACCTGGAGTATCAGGAGATCTTGTTCAATCTGATCATCCAAAGGAAGCCCCTGTTCTACATCATTAATATCATCCTGCCGTGTTCCCTCATCTCCTCACTGGTCGTATTGGCCTACTTCTTGCCTGCACAAGGTCATTATCTAAATCCCTGAGGCTGTAATTACATACAGTAGGTCGTGTTATGGTTTCAAATTAGGTAAACTCACAACAGAAACTCTCATATCACATCAGATAGAACAACACAACCAAATATGTTCATATAACTGTGTATCTCTTCACAACAACTCTTAGCATTTGGTGGGTTTTTTGTTTTCATTTTATTTGGTGTGCTCTACTGTCTCCTAAGTCTCTGTTGTCCCCTTCACAGCTGGGGGACAGAAGTTGACTGTGTCCATCTCTGTCTTGCTGGCTCAGACTGTTTTCCTCTTTCTTATTGCTCAGAAAGTCCCTGAGACATCTCTCTCTGTCCCTCTCATCGGCAAGTGAGTCAGAGTGTGTTGTCTGCTGACCTCTGCAGAGCTCTGCTGCCTTTCTTTTTCCTTTTTGTCTTTTGACTCTCCTCTCCAACAAATCTTGTCTCATTTCTCCTTTAGGTACTTGATCTTTGTCATGTGTGTCACCACTCTCATTGCCACTAATCAAATTGTGGTGCTGAACTTCTCCCTGCGCAGCCCTAGCACACACACCATGTCCCATAGTATCAAACACGTAAGTACAGAGTCAAATTATCAAACTAACAGTTGTTGTGTTTTTTTTTCTTTTTCTATGATGACCTAATCACTATTTAATTTGGTGTCTTCTGCAGCTGTTCCTTGAGATGGTTCCTCGCTTCCTGGGCATGTCCCCACTGGTGGATGACAGTGAGGTGACAACAGAGGTGAACGGGATACGGGAGCGGCGGCGCAGCTCCTTTGGCCTAATGCAGAGAGCTGAAGAATATGTAATGAAGCAGCCTCGTAGTGAAATGATGTTTGACAAACAAAGAGAGAGGCACGGCCTCACACGATCGATTGGTAGGATGTTTTATTCTAAAACTATGACTAACTTTTGTCACATATATTTTAAAGATAATAGTTGTGTCCTTGCCAAAACAAAGTGTAAATATCTATGAAGTGTGTTTCAAAGGGATTTATTGTGACTTCTTGTGAACTTTTGTACTATATAGAAATGATTTATAGAGCCGGATTCATGCTTGTTGCATCATACCCTTACTTATTTGTGTGTTATAGGCTGTTGTGTATAGTTGAACACCTTTTTTTTGCCTCGTCACAGTCAAAGACACCAGTGTCTGCCTCTGGAAATGCTGCAGTATACTATTGTCTAACTGCCAGTATCTCCTCACCCCCCAGTGGATAATATAGATGTCAGCAGCACAGCTAACCTGTACAAGAGTTTGGCCCAAGCTGCACCTGAGATCAAGCAATGTGTGGATGCCTGCAACTTTATTGCTGAGAGTACAAGACAACAAAATAACATTGGATCTGTGAGTGCTGCTTTACACTCTATCTGCCAACCCTACTTTACATTTTTGCTTATATTTCCTATTTCATGTGCCTCTAAGGACGACTGTTGTCGTAATTCTTCATTCTCTTTCTTCACATTCTTTTCTAACATAGGAAATTGAAAGCTGGGTGCTGATTGGAAAGATGATTGACAAGGTGTGTTTCTGGGCAGCCATTCTCCTCTTCATCATCGGCACAGTGGGGATCTTTCTCTCAGGACACTTCAACCAGGTGCCAGAATTTCCATTTGCTGGACAGAACAAAAAATATACCAAGACTTAAGAAAAAGCATTTCGCTCCGTTGAAATTTTTCTAAGGGTCACCGTACATCATGTTGTCCAAAGGACTGAGCGGCCTTGGTCGTTGACTTGATTCAGGGGTAGGTTAAGACCAAGCTTTAAAGACAGACGCCTGTCACACGTTCATATTCTCCTTCTGTTTGTAAACACTTGTCATGCAGCTGAGGGTTTTCACTCCAATATTCAAGTTCTTTATCTTAGCTTAAATTCTTTGGATGTAAACATTAAAACAACAATCAAGTTAAAAAGTGATGTTTTAAACCATTTGCAACACTATTACAGTCATCATCATCATCATCATGAAGATATTATCATTAATTCAATCATTTAATATTTGTCTGTTTTGCATTATAAAAGACTAAATATTGTGAGTTCAAGCAAGATCACACTTGGTCTCATAGATGTAGTTCAATTAGTTCACCACCATGCTGACAAAGTTATTTCTGTTGCAGCAGAGAACTTTTCACTGCAGTATCGTTATGTATTAAATGGAGCCACAGGCACAATGTATTACTGTACTCATAAGTAACAGTAAAGAGGATTCCTTACCCATCTTTCATATCTTTACAAGAAACACCCATGCACCATACTGCAAAACATGTCTACTCAAGCCTGGATCCATTTCCCTGCATGTACTATGTCTTATATGAAGAACCTGTGCATGTAACTTGAGCCAAGCCGCTCTGAATCAAAGCCTTATTCTTCTTACTATGACTTATTTATTAGAAAGTCTTGTTAGGTAGATGGCTCCGAGGGATATTGTTGTGATATCATTGTGCCATGTTTTTTTTTTTTAATAAATATTTTATTTTGTCCACCATGACTTATTTAATCAATTCATTGCAAAGTGTGTCTTGTGTAAAACCCCCCTGCGACACACACACGCACACAAAACAAATGGAAAGCTATTTTAATCTTGAATTCTATGTTGCAGTAGCTGCACATGTAGTCATGTAGTTGCCTGTATACACCTCAGAAACACTTCAAAAGAGAAGTCACTATTCACACACAGGCTATCTGTAGCGGCATCAGGGGTAAACATACCTTTTGTGTTTACTACCCTTCAGGGCTGTTTGTGCATTTACTGGGAGACCAGCATATATAAATCCACTTTCAATAGTCCACCACTTGAAACACACAATTCCTCCTGAGCTTATTGCACATTTTCACTGCTCAGAGAGTGTTGAGTAGGTCATCATCCAATGTTCAGACAGTAAGATGATCAATACATCTGACCTGGATATCAGGAGGTAACATTCAAGCTGATTTTCTGAAGGCAGCTCCTGTTCCACATCTTCAATATCATCCTGCTTCATCTCCTCACTGGCTGAATCGGCCTCATTCTCACCTGCATAAGGTCAGTAAGGTCATTATTTGCATCCCCATGGCTGTTTATTAGAGAGATTTGAACTTATGAAGCCAGCACCTCAAAATGTCAGACAGTGTAACAGGAGGAACAAGTAAAAAAGATAATTTCAGAAATCAGAATTTAAAAAGAAATCACTTTGAAATAAAGATGTATTCTGTCTAATCGCTTATTAAACACCTTAATTTTAACATCTACCACTTTGTGTTTGTGTCCACTTGTTACTGAAGTGGATATTCAGAGAGATGTTCTAAGAAGTGCATTTGGATTTATGGTGGGGATATTTAATTTTGTATTATGAATTTATCAAGCATAGGCATGATAAATGTACTGCATGTTCAGTGTTATAAAATGTGAGGTTCATTTTGTTTATTTCATTGTGAAGCTTGATTTATATGTGAATAACCGCAATCAGTATTATAATGTACTGAACTGTAAGGTATTTTTAGTCCTTACTGGACATTTTCTTAGAGCATGGCAGAACGCCACCGTGTGGTGTAAACCTATACTACACTAAAACACTCAGGGCTTATTTCACGATAGCAGCGCCACTCCCAGGCCAACATTCACACTGTATTGATTCGTCATTCAGGTTTGTAAATTGTGTAAATATCCCAATCTCTCACCACATTGTGTAGTTTGTTTGTTGTTGTTTTTTTTGTAAATATTAACTTTTATGTGATTATTGGTTTATCAGACCGGCTCAGTCTCTCAGATATAAATCAGTTTATTTGGATATACATGATCAGGCATAAATTAAAGAGGATTAGCAGACAGAGTCCTATTTAGATACAGCAAGCATAATACAATGTTCTTCACAATATCGTATAACATATCATATATATAACATGTCATATCGTATTAGTATTTTCCCTAGAACATGTGCAACAGTTAATAATGCAGAATGAGTTTAATTTAATTGGAGTATGAGAAGACAAAAAAACAACAACTAATATATATGATCATTTGCATTTAGTCCAGATAAGGGTGTGACTGGAAATACTGACGACTGTCATGCAAATCAAAAACCACTATCGAGATTCAGGTCGGTTTGCATAACTCATCACACCCTTACACAGATTACAGGCGCTAAATGTTTCCAGTTCAACAAGAATCCACTCCTTCAAAATTAAAGTTTATATTTGTTGTGTAAGATTATCCAACTATCTACATGATGCACTTCCGGTGTGTCTGCTTTGCCATTGTGTTAAAAAGCTCCCGAGGGGAGTGTCCTTTGACTTTGTCTGTAGTTTCTCATCCTTGCTGGATTTTTGTTCCGGCAGCTTTAATGTTGAAAATACAAACCGGAAATGTCGCAATATATTTCTATGACTGCCGTTAAAAAGTGAAATGAGGTGATCACAGCAGAGTCAGGTATTTCCTCCCCCCATCCGTCCATCTACACATTCCTGTGTGTGTTTATCCCAGTGGCACCCAGTCAGGACTTGTCCTGTCCCATGTGTCTGTCCGTCGTTTGTCTCACGTTGCAGCTGCACAGACCTCAGCCGGTCCGGTCCCCGCGAGTCTGCGCCGCACAGCTGCACAGGAATCGCGTTGTACGAGTTCACTGACATACCAAACACCTCCGGAGAGTGTCCACAGTCCCTGATTAAATCACCAGAGAAATTGCATATCTGAACTCTCGCTAGGAGCTCTTGTCTTTCCTCCTCATCTGTCCGACTCGACAAATGGGAGGGACCAAAGAGTGCATCACCTACGGGAGAACAGACCGAGCCTCCTCTCAAACACACAGGCTGGAATAAGATGGAAAAGCGCCTGTAGCCTGAATGTATGTTCATTGTGTTGTCTCCTCGCGTGTGGATTACCTGCGTGCGCCGAGCCGTGGCTGCGCGTGAAGTCAAAGTAAGTATGTTTCCGTAGGCCTTAACTTTGACGCACATTTCTCTCCCTCTCCCTCTCTCTCTCTCTCTCTCTCCCGCTCCCTCTCTCTCTCGGCGATCTGGATTCCTGTCCGGATGCAGAAATCTCACCCCTCAGACTCGTATGAAATGAAAGCCTGGGTCGGTGTGGTGGTGTGATGAAGTGTGAACACCTGTGCCGCTTTGAATCAGCTGACATTTGCTGCTTTGTTTTACGCACCGATGTGTCGTTTGTGAGGGGAATGCGGCGCTGTGGGAAACCATGGGGAATGGGTGGAGACGACAAAACTTAGCCTCTCGGCAGTTTCCTTCTCCACGGACTCGGTAACTTTACATCCGTAGTGTTGAGTGGATTTCACAGATGTGAGTCACAGATATGTCTCAGTGGAGCAGAAAGACGTTTACACACGGTGCAGATTCTGGGGTATGTCAGTAAACCTAACCTGATGGAGCAGCTCAGCAGCAGCTCTCCACTATATCCTGATTCCCATCAGCCTGAAAATCACAGGCTGAAGGTGTGTGTGTGTGTGTGTGTTTCCTTCAGAGCCGAGAGTCTTTAATCACTTTACAAACATCCAGTGTGTGACTCCTGCGTTGAAATGTTAAGAAGAACCGGTGACACGTTGACCCAGTCAGGAAGGTACTGGACTTTTTCTGGAGGGGGAAATGAGACGGCAGGAGCTGACTCAGTGCTGTTGTTTATTCGGGAAGAGGAAATAATGAGGAAGAATCAGAGTCTGTTGCCATTTTTGCTGAGTTTGACAGCTCACATAGCTGTCTCTCAAAACAGTAGGGAGATTATGCAAATACCCCC
>OMNW01013995.1:88188-101392 GCA_900303245.1 Selene dorsalis
CCCCCCCCCACACACACACACACACACATACACATTCACAGCATGGAATATAACATGACAACATCACATTTAAAATTTATGACAACAATACACCTCTAGCTGCTGTAAATCACCGTGCATGGTCTAGTCATGGTAACTGAAAACCTGCACAAAGCATTGATAAAGTTGAGCCTGTTAAGTGCTGGTTTGACACATGGGAATGTTATTGAGAGAGTAACTTTACCAAGCTGAATGGCATTGTTGCATGGGGGATGTGGTGCTCTGTTTCACATGCGAACAGTGTGCACCGGCCACAGTCTGACCACACCTCGACATCATCGCAGCAACACAGTATTTCAGCTATCAGTGAGAAGAAGAAAAAACAGCTGTCAAGTTGCTCTGATCACAACAACTTTTTCATTAGCCTGATGGAGTAAACTGGTGCAGTCTGTGTCCCATGATCATTCTCAGTATCTCTAGCGTGTTTCCATTTGCATTTCCCTTCTGACAACCAGGTGGCTGTTTTTATATACATCTGCTGGGTGTTAATTTTAAGTCAGAAATCTCCAGGTCCAACACATGTGACCTTTAAATCTCTAATGGTAACTGATCCAGTGGTAGTGTGTCTTTTTTTCTGAGATATTAGACATAGTTTTGTAGGACCAGAGCTGACAAACGAATGTTGATGTTCATGTGTGTTTCATCGGCACCTTCTCTCTTGCCAATCTAGCTCATGATGTCAAAAGGGCTGTGTGGCTGAGGTGTAGTATTTCACCAGTGGGAAACCTGAGTGAAGAGTAGGTACAGTTTCACCCCACCCAGGAAAAAAGCCAGACAGTCCTGTCAAGTCAACTGCTTTTCTTTTAATCAGTTTCATGCAAGTCAGTGTGATGCATATTATGTATGCTCTGCTCTAACTGTGAAGACTGAGCAGTCAAAAAGTCTGCATGACAAAGAGCTTATTTTGCAAACCATTGTTTTGCCAACATCTCTCTCAGCAAGCAGTTGGATGGGAATTTAAATGACAGGGTTTGATGTTAAGCTACAAGGCTGATCGGTCCGAAAAAGCTCAAGGATTATATAAAAAACAACAACCAAAAGGAAAAAGGATGGATGGAGAAAGTGTAGAAACGGCTCTGAGCAGATGCCAAATTTGAAATTGCATTAACTATAATGACTAACCTGAAATAGCAACATTTGGTGAGGATCCGTCTTTGTAAGAACAAATTAAGTTTTTAATGGTTTTACATACACAACAAAACACCTAATGATGATATTTTAATGAAAGAAATATAGAATAGATCAATATTTAGGTTCCTTTAGATTTCTATAGAGTATATCAACATATATACACAGAGCAGTGACCCCTAACAAAGCTCTGAGAGTACATTTCAGACCTCGGACTGAGTTGCTGGTTCAGCTCAGCTTGTCTTCTCTTGTCTGTCACATCTCATCAGTGACTCGTGTAGCATTAAAACATAGGGCCAATCATTGATGGACTCATTAAGATGTGCTGTCGTGGGATTCTGATGATATTTTGTATTTCATTAGTTTAATACCTTGTAGTTTCTGTGTTGATGTTTTAACACTTAAGAGCTGATTGTGTGACATTGCATTACATCGGTTATTAGGTCGGAGGAGACTGTGATCATCAGAGAGAGCTGCAACTAGATCAGAAGATGCGAAACTTTTAACAGCATAAACATGAATCATCGCTAATTACACATTCCTTTCTTGTTTTTATTGCAACTCCTCAAGTATTTAGACCGCACCATAGCCTTTGGCCAGTGCAGTGAAGGTGACGTTCCCACCCAGTGTTCCCACCCATTTCCTCAGCCTTTACCTGCTTCCCACTCCTTGCTCCTCCTCCTGTAGTTTCTCTTGCCTGCAGACAGAAAACACTGGGCTCTATTTTTGATTCACGTTTTGTAATTCTGCAATGTGGCAAGTACTTTCTTTAACCCACTGTCTAAAAGAGATACAATGAGGTGAGTTAAGATCAGCAGTAATACCCAGTAACACACACACACACCGCCCCTCCCCTCCCTTTTACCTCATTACCCCTGCAGGAAACACTCGGCCGTACAAAGACATCTGTTTTCCCACACAGCATACAAAAGGGCACACACACACACACCCTGTTCTCCCTGTTGCAATGGTGTCCTACATTTCGATGTCGATCACACGTTTAACAGGTAAATGACATTAGATGACTGCAGTGTGGCCTGCAGGCTCTCTGTTTGCGTTGGCTGTGCTACTGAGTTAAGCATGATGTGAATAATGTGTTGCCCCCTTTGAGGATTGCATTTACATCTTGTATACACCGTCAGAACCTCTCACTATAGCTCATCAACCTATTCAGACACCTACAAGCTACAGCTCCACAGAGTTGTGTTATTACGTGTGACTCCTGTGTGGTGACAGTGACTGCTGGTGCTAGGAATGCTGGTAATGCATGACTGCCTTTAGTGCTGCGGCTGCCCCTAAAGTGCTGTTACTAGTGTTGCTGCTCACTGCCACTGCTGCTTCCCCTGCTACTTGTACATACACTATTGGGACTATGCCTGCTGCTAATACATTTTCCCACATAGTAACATGTCAGAGTTGTACCTTTCCAATCACTTCAGTTGTCTAATTTTTTCCTACATTTAAAATACATCATATAAACAAACAACTATCAAACACAAAAATTAAGAAATATAAAATGCACAGTTGTGATTCCACTTGCACTCTGTGGTATCAGTGTGCTATAGTATTGGACTTTTGCCTTTACTGCAGAGCTGAATCACCTGATCACTTGGAAATACTAAGTCAGGTTTGTGCCTTTAAATCTCAGTCTGCTGAGGTTTATTTAAAAAGAACTGTAGTTTTCTCCTGCATGCTAATTTAGTGCATCTTTGTGTGCTCATGGTGGTGAGATCAGTGGGTCACTAACTCTGTAAATGTAAATCTCTCCTTTCCTTTGTCTGTGCAGCAGGGCAACTGGCACTTGCAACTACTGAGAGATGGACAGTACAGAGGACGCGATTGAGCCAGTGGCTCTGAGCGCAACAACACAGAACCTGGGCAGAAGACGCTTCTCCAAGGACATCCACAATCTCAGTCCAGACGAGTTGGATGGCCTCATGTCCACCAGCGGTAAGATGTTGAACCTGAGGCACAACCTGCCTGTTAAGATCGTTTAATGGCTTTACCAGGGGAATTTCACTGAAATGTTTAAATCCTCCACATCACAGACGGCCGTCCCTTCATGGTGGTTCATCATCTTCCTGAATTAAAGGAGACGGGTGTCCCTCACTTAATACCCGGTGTCCCGATTACATGCAAAGTGGACAACACAGAGAAGTACACTACTCGCTCAAAGGTACAGTTTTTAGATAGAAAATCATTCATGTTTTCTCTCTTGGAGGTGCTCCAAAGGATACTACTGTAGTATTCACAGAAAGACAGAGTACACACATTTATCTATGATTCGCCATTATTCCCTCGTGACCATCTTGAAACAGTTTCTACTATTTTAACATCCTGTAAACCAGCTCATGACAAACCCATAGTCACTTTTTAGCATCAGTTTTTAATGTTATTTTCAAGCTTGGCTGAAAACACCCTGAAGATAAAGAGGAACTATGCAGGATTTTTATCTTAACTATGCTACATGTTTACTTTAGTTAAACAGCTTCGGCGTAATTGTGATGACTTGTAACTTGTTACAGGGAGAATGGAGGCTCTCTGCCTTCCACCTAGCGTCTCTTGGCCGAAAACCAAGCTTGCAAGATTAAAGCCTCCGACCTGGTATCCCAGCTGTCGTTGTGGCGACACCGCGACACAAATGCGCCCCTTATCTCTTTTTTGACAGATAAGACTACACAAATATACACATCGTAACGCATATATGATATATAACCTTATCCACTGCTCCATTGCTTTCTCGCTGGCTTCGTTGAAAACAAACGCATATGGTCCGGAGGAGGATTAGTGAAGTGACCAGACTTGCATAGTTCCCCTTTAAACTTGACTATGTTGTACCAAAAATGACATTTTGTCTGTGAGAGTGGTAAAACCACAGGAGCAGTATGTAAGTCTTACCAGTCAGCTGTACCTGGATTGTGTTTTAGCTGAACCTCTGTGTGGGTGTTTGAACTTTGAGCTGTGTGCTTTGAGCCAACAGGCTCAGCTGCTGTTTTTCAGAAGAGAAAGCTGGAAATTGTATGGAAAGTGGTTTTTACTTTGGTCCTGCAGAGCTCAATGTACTGTACATGCTGCAGATCCAGAAAACATCCTAATCAATCTGACATCTCATGTGCGGCAAAAAAAAAAAAAAAAAATCTTGAGACTTTGATTTTCATCATTTACATAATCATGCTCATGAACGTCATGTCACTAATGTCCACCCAGGTCCATGTAGGCACCTTGTACACTGTGCGGTTAACACATGGTCCCTTCCACTGGACGGTGAAGAGAAAGTACAAGCACTTTCAGGAGCTGCATCGAGACCTTTACAAACACAGGATGATGATTCACTTGCTGCCTCTGGGAAGGTCAGCGTTGTCAATCTATTTATCTTGATCATGCAATTCAAAATCTCACTCGCACCACTGAAATCAGAGTGGTGGGTTGCTTTAAGTTTTTACTGACAGAGGAGCAGTATTTTCACTGTGTTTTGAATATTCAAATTTCTCTCAAAGATTTGCAAAGGAGAGGCAGCAGCTGAGACTCATGTCAGAGGAAATGCCCAGCCTACATGGGACTGAACGGACCAGAAGGACCTCAAGCAAAATGGTATCAAACAAACCAAAGTACCTACCAAGTGAATGAATGTAAATGTTTATGCATGGTTGGTTTGAGCTGGAGTTCCTGTTCAAGCTGATTGAACACAATCTCAGACTGCCGTACATTAAGTTACATTTTAAAATGTTGTCACTTTTCTCTCGCAGAAATACCTGGAGGAATACCTGAATGGTCTGCTGGAGAACACATTCTGTAGGAACGATCACAGCATGGTAATAGCCATGAAACACAAAAGTACATAACATGTATACAAAGTGGATGTCATGAAGTGTCTTAACTGTGTCTCTTGTTTTTCTTCAGCTGGAGTTCCTCTCTGTCGGTGCTCTCTCCTTTGTCACCGATCTTGGACCCAAAGGCTTGTAAGCAAATATCTTGTGTGTGAGACACGGGGGGAAAGTGGGGAAGTGACTGAGTTCGTGAAAGAGGTTTATTGTGCAACATCTGTCAACAGGGAGGGGCCCATCTTCAAGAGGTCGGGGGGCCACCGGATCCAAGGCCTAAACTGTACTGGACATCATCAGTTCTGTTTCCGCTGGTCACGCCGGTGGCTGGTGGTGAAAGAATCCTTCCTGATGTATATGAACCGAGATAACGGCAGCATCAACTTTGTGCTGCTGTTTGATCCTGAGTTCAAAGTGAAAGTAGGCCGGTCTCACACAGACACAAGATATGGAGTCTGCTTTGAGAACTTCACTCGGTACATCAGAGATCAGTTTTCCTGTCTGGCTGTTCACTCAGGATTACAGCATAAGCATGTGGTTATATGATGTGTTTACAATACACAAATTGCCTGTTTGTTCTTGTGTAGGAGTCTGGTCATCAAATGCAGCAGCTACAGACAAGCTCATTGGTGGAGTCACGAAATCAACACACTGGCAGAATCCTGCGATTTCCTCAAAGTGCAACGCTTTGATGGGTTTGCACCACCACGCAAGAATACACTCACTAAATGGTCAGATCTGGAGTCAGTCTTGGATTTACAGCTCTCCATCTCCAAATCTTGTCCTTATTTGCTCAACTCTGTTTTTATTGATATTGTTTGAAGGTATGTGAATGGAAGTGGCTACTTTGCAGACCTGGCTGATGCTCTGGAACAAGCCAAGGAGGAAATCTTCATCACAGATTGGTGGTAAGTGTCAGCAACACCTGCAGGAAATTATTAAACAAAACTTTACATAAATTGCATGTCAACTCACCGTTCAAATATGTTAGCTGCAGATGAAGAGCATTTCCACTGTTAATAATGAAAAATATTGTGTTATATTTTCTGTCAGGCTCAGCCCCGAAGTTTTCCTCAAGAGGCCAGCTACTGATAACTACTGGCGCCTGGATGAGATACTCAAGCGCAAAGCGGTAGGGATGCCCTCTGTCTTATTCGTCTCTTTTGAATTGAAATTATTTTCAAGTTTCACGACCTGTTTCCATAGTTTTTTCACCTCTCTTTGGACCTTCTCCTTCAGGAACAAGGAGTCAAAGTGTGTGTTCTGCTTTACAAAGAGGTGGAGCTAGCCCTTGGAATCAATAGTGAGCACAGCAAGAAGACTCTAATGAATATGCACCCAAACATTAAGGTCTGTCACCTCGCTGCATAATGTGAAACACAGTGAACGCCTAGACAATTACCAGAGGCCTCATCTCATATTTTGACCTCAAATTTTCTCCTTTAATCTCCATCAGGTAATGCGGCACCCTGACCACGTCTCCTCTGTGGTGTTCCTGTGGGCCCACCATGAAAAGATGGTGGCCATTGACCAAACAGTGGCCTTTGTCGGGGGGTTAGACCTGGCGTTTGGGAGGTGGGATAACAGTCAGTACCGGCTAACTGACCTGGGTTTGACATCCATCAGTCTGAAGGAGGAGGAGCCAAAGGAAGATGCAGGAGTAAGGATGTGACTTTAAGCTTGTTTACTGTCACTAATCACCATCAGTGTGGCTGTTTGAGTCCAGGAACCAGTGGGCTTTCACACTCCCCCCAGATGCTAACAGGCATTTCTGTTAATCAGGATAACGATGTGGTTGATGATCCAAAACCGTCAGAACCAGAAAAGGAAGAGGAGCAGGACCCTGATGGTCTGACTGGCAACACTAAATGGTGGCTTGGGAAAGACTACAGCAACTTTATCAGGAAAGACTGGGTCCAACTGGACAAACCATTTGAAGGTACATTACCCAATCTCCTCCAGAATCACACACGCACGCACACACACACTGAGAGACTCTTGACAGGGAACTGAAAGGACTGCTTCTCATTCTTGTTCAGATAACATCGACCGCACTCAAGTTCCTCGCATGCCGTGGCGTGATCTATCTGCAGCTATTCATGGCAGCGCTGCCAGGGATGTTGCCCGCCACTTCATCCAACGCTGGAACTTCACCAAGGTCTGATTTGTAGGAAAGCATTATATTATAGTATAGATAGTAAATATCATCATTGTGTTAGAGGCTGAGACGTTAGTGCTCTTCTGGAATCTGCTTTAAAATGAGTCAATTAATATACAAGTGCAAACAAAATAAGAGTTTTTAATTTTTTTTATTTTTTTATTAACATAATCAAGTTTTCTGCAGTTTCTACTATGTCATGTTACTGATGTAGGAAAATATGACTCAGATTGTAAGTAGTATGAAACTCTTGAATAAGATTAGGTGAACAGGAAGAAACATGACAAACAGAAAGAGCAAAAATCTGCCCTCCATTCATCGATGCCCTTTTCTATAGATCTTCAAAAGCAAGTACAAGGATGACTTCTACCCATACCTTCTTCCTAAATCTCATTGTGCTGCTGACTCACTCTCATTCACCGTGCCTGGGTCTACGAAAGCCAAAGTGCAGGTATTTATGCACACACAATCACCACAAATGATGTTAAATGGTTTGTGCAACACCTGTTAAAAAAACCATTAACATCTTGTGTCATCACTTTATCCAGGATAATCTGAAGGACTCTAACTCATGCCTTGCCTCCTGAAGAAGGCACAAAATCATTATTTTATCAGGTTTCCATATCTTGTTTATGAAATGATGATAAATTAACTTACACATTATCAGGTTGGTGTGTAGCATTGCAAAAGAAAGACAACTACTCCAGACTTGTCACAGCGCCAGGTCCAGTTATCTGGGTAATGCAGTGCTTTTCGGCCTCCAGTCTCCAATACAAAGACTGCTCCAGTGAGACTTTAGCATTCCAGATAAATCAGCCTTCCCAGAGATAAACTTCACACTAAAGCCAGCCAGAAACTGGAGTATCCTACACAGAAAATCATCACTTCCTCCTTTACATCCATTTTAACCCAGAAAACCACTTGAGTATTTATAATGTTATAATGCTTAATGTTCATGTGGGGAAGACACTTTGGTGTAACACAAGCACCAAGTTCCCTTGGGATCTTTAAAGAGCCCTTTTATTACGAAAGTCATTTCTCAACAAAGCCAACAAATTCACTTCTTGCAATTACAAAACAAACCATGCTGCTGATCTTCACTACATTAATTTAGGGAAATTAGCGAAATGACTAATCACTGTAAACAAACGAGGCCAATGGCAAAGAGACTGAAGGCCACTACTGGCTCCCACTCTGCATTGTACATTGTGTGACACAAAGTCAGATCCAGCAGGAAATCAGATGGATTTATGTACAGTACAACAAAGAGATGCTGTTCTGGCACTGGAAATGCAGCTAAACTGTTCAGAGTTGTTTGCAGCGGCAGATGGTGGAACAAGAGTAGAGCCTGTGGAATAAAATCACTTCCAACATGTTTATCCTGTTCAGTAAAGCCAGAGAAAACAAATGTCCTGCCAAGGACAGAGAGGGAGAGCAAGTGGAAGTATCTCATTTGCAACAGGCTTCATGGGAATTGTGGTCCAGATTATGAGAAACACCAGCATTAGCAGCAGCAATTGCCATGAGACAGACGCTTTCAGTCTTTGTTTTGATCAGATATCAAGATAATACTTGAGATGTTACATGTAGCAACTTTCTAAGACGTATTTATCAGTTTTGTTGACTAGAAGACAAAGATTTCAGAACAAGCTGACAAACACAGACCCTACATTATAGCTAATAAGAAAGCTGTAGGCAACACTTAATGTAAAATAGTGTATCTTCTATGTATTTTTTACTGTGTTGAAGGCAGTGACCTGTAACCCTTAACCCCCTGTGCCCCACCTGTGCAGTCAGCTTTTGTTGCTCCTATACTCAGGTTTCAGGGACAATGTGTCAGAGCTGCAACAGGCCCACTTTTGTGTAACTAACCATCTCTGTAAACGGAGCAGAGATAAATGCAAAAAGCTCAAGTTCAGTGCCTTGAAAACACAGCAGAGATGAATAGAGCTGTTTCAGTTTTCACTTAGAGAAAATCAACTGAAGGTTTGCGATTGGATATTTCATTTTATTGGATGACACCAAGTTAAGAAGAAGTAGTAAGTTAGTGTCGTAAAAGCAAAAATGAAAACTCTTTCCTAAGAAAATGTTCTGAAAAACATGTGTTTACACAATGCGTCCAGAGATGGAGTGTTTTAGTCTTTACATATTATGTCCTGAGGTGCTGCGCTCTGCTGATCGATGGTCAACTGGAACCTGTGAGAACTCAATCCTGAACGCCTACATCCACACCATCGAGAACAGTGAACACTACATCTACATTGAGGTAACGCAGGAATGTGGCGGCTGTGTGCACACAATATATCTGTAACATGTAATATGTCTGTGCTTTTATAAATTTATATATATTTGTGTGTGTATATATAAATGTAATCTGCATGCTTTAAAGCTGCAGAGCATTTGTTTCATTAATGTAATTTTCTGCCTGTGATGCTTACTTACATACCATTTGACACATTAATTTCACATCACTAAGAGACTCCGTGGCCAGTGTGAGTCTAATTTTATGGGCCTGAATGCAGTCATAACTCACTCCCTTCCTTGCCAGCTACCTGCCTGTTTTAGTCCTCAACTCACACCAAGCCACCATCTGCCTTCTCTCTCCCTGCAGAACCAGTTCTTCATCAGCTGTGCCGACGGGAAGACTGTCTATAACGGGATCGGCGATGCAATTGTGGAGCGAATCCTGCGTGCGCACAGGTCTGGTTGGAGTGAACGAGTCAGATTCATGTAGAGCTACACGTCCACACATTCATTAACCTTGGAAGTTACAAAGCAGCTTTTGTGCTGAAGGTGGATTACAACATGTTAAACCAAGTGCAGCAAAGAGTCCAATTCATTGTTTTTGCTCGTTGTATAAAATGCACATGTTGACATTGTGTCTTTCTGCAGAGAGCAGAAGAAGTACAGGGTGTTTGTGGTGGTTCCTCTGCTTCCTGGATTTGAGGGAGACATCAGTGCAGGTGGAGGAAACGCCATCCAAGCCATTCTGCACTTCACATACAGGTGAGATTGTTGTTGCCTTACACTCTGTCCGCAAACCACAACAAACACTTTTACTTTCAACAACCACAGAAATCACAACCTCCTAACTTTTATAGGACATTTCCAAATGGTGATATGGATTTATCTTGTTTATGCTTAAAATGGGGATTAATGATAATAATGAACCTTCATGAGGAAGGATCTGTGTAGACTGTGTACACCGCACATCTAAACACATAGACGATAGAGGAATTATGACTCAAATCACCCATTCTTTTAATAAACATGTATCAGCTTTCCAAGGCTTTCGTAAATGCAAACTATTGTTTTATTGTCTGTCATGATTTATTGTTATATTATTGTTCTGTATTTTATTGATTTTAATGCAATTTAATATCCTAGGACCATGTGCAGAGGGGAACACTCCATCCTGTCAAGGCTTAGTGAAAGTGAGTCTTCGGTCACACTTACCTGCTGTCACTTAAGTTAAAAAATCCACCTCCCATCACAAACTGCCACCTGTTTCCTCTCTAACATGGGTCTCTTTCTTTCCCCTCACATTGCTCCTTTAAACTGAAGCTGGTGGTACTAGGTATCTGCTCACTAGTCTCCGTTTTAATCCTTGACTCGCTCATCTTCTTTTCACATAACTTAAACAGTCCATATGTCTACATGAGTTTTTTTTTTTCTTCACTGTGTTTTTATATCATCTCTCTTTGGTTTGTTTTCCAGTTGAGGACAAGTGGACAGAGTACATCACACTCTGTGGCCTGAGGACACATTCCCAGCTCTCCCAGTCACTTGTCACAGAGCTTATCTATGTTCACAGCAAAACCCTTATTGCTGATGATCGCTGCTATATCATAGGTGAGTCACTCACTTAAAGACACAGAGAATATTTTGACCTTGAGTCATGACTGAGCTTTATTTGACTGTCTGCCATAACTATGAGGCTGTAGTGTAGCCAAATCAATACATCTTAACTGAAGAACATAATTAGAAGGACAAAAAGTATAAGCTCTTTAAGTAGGATGTACTAAAGCGCAGTGGCCAGAGAATAGCAAGATAAAGTAACAAGAAACAATATACTTTAAAGCTTCACAAATATTAAGGATCTTATTTAGAGATTAATTTAATTGTTTCAGTTGTCTTAACGTTCTAAACATTAAGATTTTATCAAGTTAAACCCCTTGTTTTTTTTTTAATTATCCTTTTCTTTGCCAGCAATCATTTAATTTAACTACACTTTATATGTGAAGTATCCATATATTATCTATATAAAAGCCTCACCCTTTGTGGTACAGTCTGGATATAAGTTGTCCCCACAGTCATGAGGGATTCCCTGGAAACAGTGCTCACTCATGCTGTTCACTCCCTTAACACTGTACTGCAGATGTGTTAAGTTAATACTAATTCAAACCAAACATTCATTCACATTAAAAACATTCAATTGTAAAAACATGGTGTGGTCTTTAATGTGAGGCATCCATGTGTTTGTCACCAAATTAGCAAATGAATACTGTGTTGCAACACTGAAATCACTTGACACCACAAACTGAATGATGTGAAACTATAAAAGACACCTGAATCTCAACTTGAATTTCTTTTTCAAACTCCATATTTTGTCAGCTTCCAGTTCTTCTTAAATCACAACAGACCAGATTTCACGTAACATAAAATATAATCCCGAACATTCAATTTCAAATGCATATCCGTGCAATAAATGTGAATGATGGAAAACCTGAAAAGCAGCACTCATTCAGAGCAATGTAATGACAATATCCTTATTTCTTTTCATTCTTACACTTAAATAATGTGTTGATAGGGGAAAAACAGACAGTTAAAGCTTATATTCTGCGCTGCTCTTCCAGGGTCAGCCAACATCAACGACCGCAGCATGCTGGGCAATAGAGACAGTGAGCTGGCAGTGTTTGTGGAAGATGAAGAGAGGGTCCCATCCATCATGGGAGGGGAAGAGTATCAGGCAGGACCCCTCACACTCGCTCTGCGCAAAGAGTGTTTCAGGTCAGTGTAATGACTCTCTGTGTGTATATCCATGGACAGTTACTACCTCTAGATGTGACATATGATAGATGATAGTATATGATTTAACTGTCCATCGTGTCAAGACATCAGAAGACAATGCATTAGCTCTTGGTCTTACCACTTTAGTTGCTGTTTCTTTTCCTTACCAGTGTTCTTGTTGGAGCTTCTTCAGACCCCAGTATCAATATTGATGATCCAATCAGTGATGAATTCTTCTTCCTTGTCTGGACTGCATCTTCTAAACTAAATGCCACCATTTACGACAAGGTATAAATTGTGTGATAAATCATCATCTGTGGACATTTTTATTCCTGACAGTAGTAGTCTTAGTTTTCTTAATCTCTCCTTTATCCTGTTGTGATACAGGTCTTCAGGTGTCTGCCCCACAACTCTGTCCACAACATGCGAGATCTGAAGGAGTACTCCAGCAAGGAGCGCCTCTGCGACACGGACCCTGAGCAGGCCGCGGAGGAGCTGAAGGCCGTCCGCGGGCTGCTGGTCCACTTCCCCCTGAAGTTCCTGTGTGAGGAGAACCTGCTGCCTCCACTGGCCACTAAAGAAGGCATGGCTCCTGTAGGGCTGTGGACATAACCGCAACTCACTGGACCAGACCACTACACATTAGTTAAAGAGCTGCTGTACCACAGCACCTCTTCGTAGTTTCGTTCAGCACAACACACTAAAGTAGTTACAAGCCTGTTACTTCACTAGTGGGGAAAAGGCGCCATTTTAACATTGTGTACTTGTTACTTGTTTATATGTTTTTATACTGTAACTTTGGCCAACAGTAGACTAGTCTGAAGATAACCACTGAAATCTAGATGAATTACAGTAATTGCTAACCTGTTAGAACAATATGTTTATCTGTACAGTACAGGCCAGTTTGTTCATGGTAACAATGTCAGATTCATAAGTTCTACAGTGCAACCTGGAGTGCAGGTCTGGCAGTGGTGCAAAACACAAAAATGAATGTATGAGTCAGGAGAGGATTGCAAGGTTGTATTGGAAATCAAGCATCTCACATGAT
>OMNW01013996.1:0-20212 GCA_900303245.1 Selene dorsalis
CACACACTAGAAAGCACAAACTCACTCACACAGATTTGTACCAGTCTATAGTGCACATCATGTTCTCATTTCCTCCTGGTTTAAAACCCCCATCAACGTGTGAGTTCAGTTCTTCTGTGGGTGCATATTTAACATACACCCTCGAACACATGCAAACATGCACTACCATTATGACCCAGTAAGGTCCCCTTCCAGTTCATGTCTTGAGCTCACTCCAACCCCAGGACTGATAAGATATCCTCATGTTGGAAGATTGTACTCAGTTTTGTTTCCCTGCGAGGACATTTGTTCGACGAACAGGTGTACAATGCACACATTCACACATATTGTTGCAGCACAAATACAAATAGATGTTCACACAAGGCCACGTGTCGGGGAATGCAGAGTAGGACAACAGTCCACTCTTCAGTCAAGTTCATCTGCAGTCCATCACCACAGGCACAGGTGACAGGTGGCAGAAGCAGTACAGGAGGCTGGGTGGGAGGAGAGGGCCAAAGCCTGAGATGTCATATTTAAGACCCATCCTCTGGCCCAGTGTATGTCACCAGCTGATCTCCACCGAGAAGCGGTGCTTTGGTCTCAGAGTCTAGCACTGCATGCAACTCCACCCCTGAGTCCACTTCCTCTTCCTCCTGATCTTCCTCTACCACTACATCCTCCACTCCTCTCCCTCGGCGCCCTCTCCTGGCCCTGTGACGTCCCCATCTCCTGCAGACAAGGACCCTGAGGTCCAGGTGGCCCAGCGTGACCTCCAGCGTGTAGTAGAGAGACCAAAAGAGAGCAAAGCAGCCCAGTAACAGCAGAAACTGTAGGGGGAGGAGGAGGAACAACCATAAATGTTGGAACATGTGCAGTGGATTATTTACTCGAGGGAAAAGAAACACAGCTGTAAACTGTTGTTAGGTAGAGACAGCTAAGATAACACTAACGGCTAATGGAGACAGAGTCAAGGAGGACATCAGCGTGGTTAACATGTGGTGTGCGTCTGAGTGCGAGTTCACCTTGAGGTTGTTGGAGGTGAAGGGGTGTACGATCTCTGGAGGGATGTCCAGGCCTGGAGGGCAGGGCAGAGAGAAGCTGCCGTCGAGATATTTGCCACTCATAGCCTCCTCCACCAGTCTGTCAATCAATGTACAGCCAATCAGCATTCAGAATATATTCAAAGCTGGTAGCTCTGGGCCAATTGTCATCACTGTCTTAAAATTGCAAGTATTTGTATTAATTCAGTACAAGAAAGAAAGATGAAATGAATTGTTATTGACACTAAAACAACAAATTGTGGAAACTATTAAATTGGGAATAAAACCACACAGTTGAGGAGAAAACAGGATCACCCGGAAGAAAACTACAACAGGTTATTTCTAGGCTGTGAGCTCGTACCTCTGTCTCTCCTTGACCTCCCTGAAGGTCATGGAGGAGCCATACAGGGTCAGTTTCCACTGCTTCAACACCCCCACAGCGGCACACTTTGTAGACGACGGCTCTTCTGCGGGAGCCAAGAGAAGAGTCAGTGTGGGCAGGAGAAGTACATGAGGTCACCAGGAAGCAGCAAAAAACCCAAACGACTACCATAAAAGACATAGATATGTGTGTGTTTGTGTTTCTGACTCTTGGAGAGACTTTCCCGTCCCTCTGCTGGCGTCTCACAGTTACTTGTCATGTGTGTAGGTGTGTGTAGCAGCGTCTTACTGTGGTCAGATATCTTGAGAGTGTAGTGGCCCTCAGCTCTCTCTCCCCAGCAGCGCACAGTGGAGAAAGTCCAATCCTGGTAGCCCCCAGAGTCTCTGTAGGCACACACACACACACACACCTTAATTAGTAAAAAAAATCTTGACATGAAGACACTTTAATATGAGGTAGATGTAATTTTTAAGATGATTACTCTTACATACAGTGTGATAATTGCTCCCTCTGTTTTTTTTAATATAAGTAAATAAGAACACACATATATATATGTGAGCAACTAAACTGAAGCTCTACTACTGCCAGTCATTTCTCTTCTCTCATTTGTGGTGTCTTGCAGTTGTTTACTTTCAATGTTATACCAGTGCAGATGTGAATGTGTGTGTGTGTGTGTGCGCACCTGTCTACAGCACGGCGTGCCCCGATGATTGACGTCATACCGCTGGGGCACACCAACACAATCTCCATGTTACCACGGCAGGGATGGTTTATCGTCACGGTGACAGCCACGTGCTCCAGTGTCTCCATCCCAGACTGTCTCAGGTCGGCAGCAGAGACTGAGGGAGAGGAGAGAGTGACTCATTCAGCATATGCGTGTGTGTGAGAGAGAGAGAGAGACAGAATCTGATCCATCATTATAACGACTTAAAATGTTTTCTAGTGGTATAGCATTGTTATTGCGCACATAATAGCATGCTAGCATTAGCATTTAGCTTGATGAACCACTCTACACTAGAGCATCACGTCAAGAGCAGGGCTGTGGACTCTTCATGAATAAAACTGTGTGAAGACAGTACATATGCAAAAAATATATATATATATATATATATATAGTTTATATAGTTTAAGTACATATCATCAAAATCAATGTCATCAGAAATTAATAATAAATAAATTATACAGGAGCTAATTCTCTTCAGATTCAGTCTTCCAACAGACTCTGGGTGTCTTCTCTCCACTTTCTCTACAGTAAAGTGTTATCACTCATCTTCCTGACCACCTCCCGCCCTCCCACTGTGGGTGTCTGGTAATTTCGTGGCATTTCCTGGGCTCTAAATACTAATGAGCCGTGGCGCTCCCTGGCCATGTAGGGCAGCAACACATCCTCAGGGCAGGGAGGGACACGAACCGAGCGTGGAGTGTAAACAGAGGTGTGGAGGGAGAGACAGAGAGTCAAGGGACCCACGTTAAGTGAGAGAGAGGGCGGGGGGTGGTGAGAAGATGGAGACAAGTGGAAGGACAGGGAGAATGGAGGGTGAGTTCAGAGAAGATGGAAAATAAAAGGGACTGTGAGGAGGAAGGAAACCAGAGAGACGAAGGTGCGTTTTTAATTCTACCACTACTGTGAGATGGAAGAAAAGTCCCCACTGGTGGCGTGTGGGGGCTTCAAGTGATTCATTCAACTCTAGGTCAAAAGTTATGTATTCAGTATGATTTCCCAATTTTTCACCCAAACCAGCGTTCCAACATTGACTGGATGAGATGAAAGGATGAAGACTTATCATGGGACGACATGTGGGAAAATATCTTCTGCTCCTCCTACGATCCTGAGCTACCAACTTATTCATATTATTCATTTTATCTTTCTGCCACATAGTTTTCTATCATGCCAGGGGGTCTCACAGTTGCCAACAAACTCTAGTCCAAATATGGCTGCCACCTCACAATCTCAGCCTCAGAAAATGGTTGAGATACTTTTATGACATTTTTTACTTGATCTGTCAAGTGCTTGAATTTATGGGCAAAATAATCCACTTTAGAGTTCACAGGCAAAATGTTCAAATTTGCACCAGTTGTACCGATCTGTAAATCTAAAATAATCTAAATTCAATTTTGATTTAATATTTTTCCCTTTTTCCAGAACGAATTCCAGCTGACTACTGAAGGTTGTAATTTTTACTTGAACATGGGATCTGACTGTTCATCACTAGGTTAAAGCCAGTTACTGTGTACATGTACACAAACACGCCAACACTCATCAGTGGCAGAGGTGTTCACACAGAGAGCCGGGGGTTTGAAATGCTTCAGGGACAGAGCAGTGGCCAAAACACATAGAAACTATGACAACAGACATTACAAAGTGATATGACAGACAGACAATTATCCGTGTCAGTGACAAACGGCCTGTCAGAAATCTGACAGTTTAACCCTCCACCAGAGGGTTAAAGAGCCAAATGTGAATTACAGTAGTTTGATGTGACTCAATATCTTTTTTGAAATCAAGCCCAGTCTGCTCTGTAACCATCAGCAACTTTTCACTCTGTCCTCAAGAAACTCCTGCTGCCTGAGAATGCGCACACACACACACACATGCACAGACTGGTCTCTGGCTGCACTCCCGACTGGGACGAGGCCTTAAAGAGGGAAGATACTGATCGCGGGAGGAGAGGAAAAGAGACGAGGGAGAAGGAAATGTTTCTGCTAGAATGAGGTCACTGTGAGCATATGTGAAAACATGTGTTTGAGAGAGAAAGAGATGAATCACACACACAGAGAGTTGACACAGAGAGAATCACAGTGGTAGGGAGAAGCGAAGAGGGAACAAAACGTACTGTTGTAAAATGCAGAGACAGATTAGGGAGGAAAAAAATTAAGAAAAGAAAAAAAAAAGGGAGAAAAAAGAAAAAGCAGTAATCTGGAAAAATCTCACTCAGTATTTCAATGTGGACGCAGGAACTCACAAACAAGAGATTTTTACCTAATATGGACAGAGAGACGGACTGAGTAGCAGGCAGGGAGGGAGGCAGGGAGTCGGCCACAGAGCACAGTGTGTAAACTCGACAACCAACTGTCCGATACAAGGCTGAGAGAGCAAGAGAGTCGCAGGCGAGCAGACAGATTTACCATTCCAGGTTCGGATCAGCTCGTCCGGATAGGTCAGGATGGACACCTCCTCTTTAATGACTGCGCTCTGATAGGACACGAGGAACGGCACCGGCTCCCACACCTGTGAGAGAAAACATGAAGCTCTTGTGGTAAATAGTGCTGTGTGAATTGTATTAAAAATATGTATTTTAAGAGTTAAAGTAAAAGAAAAAAAAATGTGTGCACATACACTGGCAGCATTGACAAGCCTCCACGCGTTGAGCAGACCAAAGCCATGCTGGTGGCTGTGATGGAAACCAGCTCCATTCACCCTCCAGTCTGCACTGCTGTCGCACTGTTCAAACAAATACAAACCACAATGCTCAGTTTACTTTCTGCTCTTATGCAGCGATTTAAATTCACAATCAAACAGGACAGATAGCATCTCATCTCTCCACTGAGAGCAGGGAGAACAGCCACAGTGACTCAACAAGGAGCAGAGAAAATGTGAGGGGATGAAAATGGTTGTGTGGTCGTCAGGGAGTTATTGAACTTTAAAGGGGCACTGGTGGTCAAATGATGTGACCACTGAACAGAGCCAGGCTAGTCTTTGTGCCAAGCTAAGCTACCCAGCTGCTGTAACTCTAAATGCACATGTGCACGAATGAAAAAGGGAATTACCTTTCTGTATGTTATTGATTAAAAATTCAATAATTTCTGAGGCAAGTCCCCAAAACCATTTCAGGTTCCCAGCTTCTCAAACATGAAGATTTGCTACTTTTTTTTGACCTTTTGTTTTTGGACTAACCAAGATTTTCACTGACAAATTATCAGCTGATCAAATGACTCTTAGTTTAGGCCATTAGTAATAAATTCATAGGCATGGATGAAACTGCGTGTCTACCTATATGTCATCATGACCATATCAGATGCTAGTGTCAACGCTCTGATCTGATTTAACAACTGCATTTACATTTTAAAAACAAGACCAGTTGTAATCAGCAATACACATCTTCAGCTCCAGCTAAAACCAGACCTTACAATTTTTTTACTTTTTATTACAAGGCACAGAAACATCTAGGACCCCCACAGACCTCTAGAAGGTAGGATGTAGTTGTATTACAAGAGGTTTATTTTTCCTGTTACGTTAAATCAATCTTGTTGGGACTGGACTTCGAAAGAATTTTAAGAAGAAGGTAATGAATCATGAAAGATGCCGTTTTCTGGTGCGTTCCTACTGATAAATTTGCCACGTATGATCACACCAAAGTACCTGATGAAAGGGGCTTCAGGGGTTTCTCTGAAGTGTGTGTGAGCATATGTAAACTAAAGCAATGACTAGGGGCAGCAGGTCGTTTCACCACACCTACCTCTGTGGCGGTGAAGGTGATGATGTGTTGGACGTCCCTCCAGCTGAGACAGGGACGCACCTGCAGCATGAGCGCCACCATTCCTGCTGCCAGCGGGGCCGCAGCAGATGTGCCGGTGTGGCCGTTCGTGCAGCCCTTCCCCTGTCCCATGGACCAGTCCGACGTCACCTGCACACGCAAACACAGGCAAAGTGGTAACAGCTCTGGTGACTAGCCAAACATAAACTGCAATCAATCGGCATGTATATTTAGCTATACATTAACAAATGGGCACATACAAACCCCTTCTAGGGTATATCCAAAACAAATGATCTAAGTCATGGACATAAACTAACACTTTACTCAGGCACCAGTGTCGCAGAATGACATATTTACTGCAAGTGGCCAGAGCCTAAGTACTTAAAGGCCACGGGAAGGTTCATCTTTAGGAAGATGAAAGACAGTAAAAAAAGAAGAGAAAACTGTTAAACCGTTAAAAGAGACCGGGAAATAAAAATGTCAAAACAAAGAGAATGGTAATGTAGAGTAGTTTAAAATCCGCAGTGGATGAAAAGGAGGTCAGAGGGAACGGATTTACAGAGACGATTAAGTGTATGAGCAGACACGAGATGAACTCTTCATACTGTTTTATGTGTAGTGTTTACATGATATATACAGTGGAGAACATATGTATTGAACGTGTCAGTCTTGCATGGTGAGCGTGCATAGAGGCCATGGTGGTTGAGCGCGTTACTCATCGTTTTGTTTTGTTGTTGTTGTTGTTTTTTTTAACAATTGTACCTGCTAATTCCAGGTCTCTTTAAAGCTTTCTGGGAGTATTCTCTTGACTCAAAAATCTTGCAAGGAGCACCTGGTCGTGGCCGGTTTATGGTGAAATGATGTTCTTTTCATTTCTGGATACTGTCCCCAATGGTGCATTCAGGGGTTTAGAAACATGTCTGTATCACGAGACGCTTCTTGTGTGACACCTTGGTAATGAGAAACCTTTCTACAGGCCATCAATTAAAACTAAAACAGATGATACTTATTAGCACTGATAGGGGACAGGATCACTTTCTGAATACTGGCAGGTTTCAGCTGGTTTCTGCTGCTTTCCATTCTTTTTTGCACCTCCTTCTTCTCATGTGTTCAATACTGACTCCCTGTGTTATCTCAATGTATTACACATAACTTAATTTATGGGCATATATATGTCTTGATTTATTTTTATGTGTGGATAACTTGGGTTGTTACCGACATCTGGTGAAAATTTCATGTCAATCGCCTGATCAGATGTATTTATTGATAAAAATGTTGAGGCATTCAATACTTATTTTCCCTGCTGTATGTTTCTGGAGCACACCACCTGCTGGTACACACATCAGTGACAGCTCATCTGACAGGGGGACCACAGCAGTGTGGGCTGAGAAATTCCCACTCCTCTGTGTTTACATGGTGGGGTCATGTGGGTCTTTTCCAACAGCTGTTCCGGCTATGTTGATGGTTTAAAGCCACTAATAAGTGTTGTGCTTGTACTGGATGGGATAGTCGTGTTCACCCAGAGCAGCAGTTTATGCGGTGGTCACCATGTACAAGCCCCAGCTAAAGAGGAACCTTTGATGTATCAGCCCCAAAAATGACCTCAACTGACCAATGGAAAAAAGTTTGACAGGAACATTTTTAAAGTAAAAGGCCCAAACTGACCAGCAAATACTCAAACTGTGATCTAGTGCATTTGTGATGGCAGCTGTTCTTGGTGGACCCTAAATGGCTTCTACAGAATAATACACTAATGGGCAGTGTGTGGTGAGCACTTGGCCTGTGAGTACACTGTGGTCAGTGGTGGATCAGTCTTCTCCAGAGAGAGAGAGAGAGACCAACCCTGGCTGAGCCCTTCTCCCGCTGGCGATGACATCCTCGCTCCAAACTGCGCTCCCATGGCGACAACCGCAAACAGCAGCAAATAGAGGTCAGTAGTTTTTTTGGGTTTTTTTTTTTTTGTTTTTTTTTAAACAGGCCCTTGCTCCTGTCATCGTCCACCATTGTTTTCAGCTGAAAACAGTCTCAGCTCCTCCCGATGTGCAGCTCACTCTTTCATGACCTTTCAAACTGTTGTCACTACCGCTAAAACTGAGGCCTGCAGGAGGACACTTCAGGTCCAGAACACACAGAGAGAACTGGATGTGCTGTTTTTCATCTCGTGTTTGTCTGCGGGCTTCAAGAGGAAAAGTTCAAGCAGAAGGACACTTCAGAAGTTGCATTTAACAGCTCAGCAACTCCAAAAATATAAACCAAATTAGAGTGGATTATCAATAGCGTCATTTAGAGACATACATACAGCTGATCCTGCAACTTCAGAGCTACATCGACCCGTGGAGGGAAATTAAACTCTGACAGCTGCAACATTTTCTCTGGCAGTCACAAAGGGCAGACGCAGAGATAAGAGATTACTGTAACTGGCCCAAATAAATAAACACTGACAGACCGGGCAGATAAATGCACGATGAAGAGTTGCATGTTTATATTCTGTTGCCAAAGCAACAAGTAACTGCTCTGTTTCACAAGAAACTGTGGAAACTGACAGAGTTTGTACTACCCCCCCTGTTTAAATTTGTGTTGGCAATGGTTAGCTGATCTTGTCAGAATGCACACTCTGTCAACGTGTACTTGCACTTCTAGATATCAACTACTCGCCATCGGCAGAATCATGTACAGCATAATATTTTATTCTTTGTATATTGTTAATATTGTTTGGGGGGGCTGAGGCTAACTTTTGGTACTTCTTGTTTTTACAATTTTAATAATCTTTTGTAAACAGGTGCACTGCAACAAAAAGAATTTCCCGCAAGGGATTAATAAAGTAATTCTGATTCTGATTCTGATACAGTTGTTTTGATTTTTAATTAAAGCTGAGATCACAGATCATTGCGGTTCGGTCGGCTCTGTGTAAACACCACAGACGGGTTCAATCAGACCAAGACTTTTCTGTTCAGGTGCCCTCGGTCCAGTTGCTCGGTAACACCAACTACCCTCTTACTCACTGTGACTTGACCTTTTCCTGAAAATGTTATTCAAGTCCTTCCTACAGTTTCAGGTAACATCGCAGACTGCTGGCTCTGTGTCTTGTTCCTTGTGCCACCATTCATGCTTTCTTTCAGTCTAGTCATCAGTTTGTGTGTTTGTGTTTGTGTTTGAGTGACACTTACAATTTTCCTTTCATTGTCCCTCCCGCTGCTGAAAGTAACAGCTAGCATGGCAGCACACTCCTCCGCGTAGAATGGCATCCTCCCCTTTTCATCAACTGCTCCTGTAACACACACATACACACAGAGAGACAATTATTATTTACAAAGCAACCTACAGAGTCACTCACTCACACATACACCAGTCTGTGCGTCTTACCGATGGTGATAGTGTAGATGGAGTTGGCGTAGCCGTCGTAATTGCAGTTGTCGTCGAACTGACCTCCATTGCCACTGGCAACCACGAAGATGCTGCCGAAGCCTCGCCTGCCTGCGATCACGCCGTGCTGCAGTGCTGCCTGTTGAGGAGAAACATTTCACACCATGACAAAAAGAAGGAAGGTTGCAAATGATATAATCGAGGCCGTGAGAGAATGTAACCAAGTGAAAGCACTGCATACACAGTCCTTTGACTAGTCTGTTGCACATCTGCTGCAATGTGCTGCCCTCTGCAGGACCAAAAGAAACACTGCACACAAACAGCCTGTCTCACCTTGCCCAGGGGATGAGGTCCATCCACAGTGCGTCCATCATCATCTGGACCCCAGCTGAGGGAAACAAAAAAAACCTGAGCAAGTCTTCACATTGAAGTTACATACTACACTACATTGCACAGTTTGCACATAAGCTGCCAAAGAATGATATTTCATTGTTTATAATATGCACTTTCCTAAACACCTAATAGAAGAGTTGTGTTTATCACCTGCAGCTGTAGATGTCATTGACCTGGTAGTGCTTGTTGAAGGCTATGGCCTCCAGGCTGTCTGTCAGTGGGCCGTCCAGGACTCTGATACCTGAGGACAGAGCAAGCACCTGTTTCACCACACGTACTTAACCGCAGTCTCGGCCTTTATGTCAAACCTTCTTGCGCTCTGGGACCCGCTCTGGGTTTTGACTGTACCTGCCACCTTGCTGCCATAGGCCACACCCACAGCACAGTAGCTGTTGTTGGGAACGGCTGCAATCTCTCCGGCACATCGAGTCCCGTGGTGGTTGTCGCTGACATCAGGGTGAGGCATGGGGTCTGGGTCGTTGGAATTCAGGTCATAACTCCCCTCTGGACTCTGGACAGAAAATCATTTTGAGTATGTGGCTTATAAATAGGTAAAAGCAAGCTTCACTGGTAATACAAAGAAGAAAACTGCTGGAAAATGCCACAGCTGTAAACTATATAGGCATTCTCCAGCTTTTGCAGCATTGGCACTTTTCTGCTTCGTTTTCTTTGAAAAACAAAATCAAAATAAAAACAGGTTACACGAGAAATGTTTTCATTCTGTTCAGCCTGGGTGCACAACCAGCAAAACCAGAGCAAGAGCACAACAAATCCACTCACCACCACTACTTCTTATCTCCCTTTTAAGATGCCTATGTGATGTGGGACCTAGTCTCCACTTAAATCTAGAACATTTCTCTTGCTGATGCAAACACACAACTCTGCTTGTTTTTGCAAAACATTGATGTCACGTTGAAGCCGGCCATTTGGATTTGGACAGTTGGGATATAAAACGTCATGACTTCATCATTTAATCCAGCTGGACATTTGTATTAAATTGTTCAACTGTTATTGTTTGAATTAATGAATTATGTCAAAAAAAGAAAAATGTTTTGTGAGGTCACTGTGACCTCTGACCACCAAAATCTTTAGTATGAAGAAATTACCTCAAGCCAGTGAGGAAATCATTTTCATGACAATGATGTCTCTGAGGCATAAGAACAGACTCATACGATGGAGGGCCCGTTAAGGATTGACAAAGAAGGGAATACAGTGTCACTGGCAAACGTCTGAAGCACTTCCTTCCTGTATGATTAGGCCTTTTCTACTTCCCAAAACAATTCAGTTACAACAGCAAAATGCAGCGTATGGGGTTGCATAAATCACTGATCGCGCTGACTTACATAGTTTGGCTGAATGTCCTGGTGTGTATGTTCCACCCCGTCGTCTACCACGACCACCGTGACTCCTTGGCCAGTTATGTTACGCTCCCACACCCCTGTCAGATTGATATCCATCCCCTCATTGATGCGATTATGCTGCAAAAGAAAGAAAGTTGAGGAAATACTGAGGTAATGAAAAGAGGCAAATAAGTATTTGATTAAATAGGACAGGTCGAGGTCTGTACCCAGCTCAAGAGCCGCTGGGCGATCTTTATCTGTAGTGGTTTCTTGCAAAACAACCACTGTAACCTTTAATCATGTCAACAGGTTTGTTTTTGAGGTTGCTGCTTTAGTGAAAGAGGTCACATAAAAATGTAACCACATCTAAAGCAAATATAAACTGCACCTAAACAGGCAACTGCCTCCGTGTCACATTTATGCCTCACCACGACAAGTGTAAGTCTCACAAACAAGAACAGGACAGGGATGTTTTATAATAGAAACAGTTTGGGCTTGTGTCAGTTTGGCAGGTTACGCTCCCTCACAGGCTGTAAAAACGAAGGTTGATTGCCGACATTCGTAATGAGTACATTCCTATTCACTCCGCCCTTTATGAAACAATGCATGCGACTAAAAGGAAAGCCAGTTAGTCTTCTGTGCCAGCTGAAGGTACAATTGAATACCTTGGCTAGATGGTGTTTTGTTTTAGGTTAGATTTTCTTAAGATTAACTTTGTCACTGAAAGCCACAGTTACCACAAGCAAATGCAAACCGATGATTAAAAGAAAATTATACATGTCTTTATCCATGTCTTACCACTAGTGAATGAGCAAGACAACAGAAATACACATCCTCACCAGGTGCCACTGATTAGGGTATTGGGGATCATTGAAGGCCATGGATCTCTTTGAGCGGCTGAGTACTCTCTCCTGGGAGTACCACAGGACATGAGGGTCAGCTGCCAGGACATCCCCAGGGTGGACACTTTGTCTCAAACTGTCTCCCTCTGATCCAGCACTGGGATTTACAGAGCACAGCAAGTAATGGCCTTCCAGCTGTCCAATCTGGCCCTGGTTCTGCAGCCCGGCCTGCTCAGCCACCTGTGATGGAGAGAATACTAATCATCATAAATCTCATGTCTTATTTCCCCCTAAACCAATGAAACTTCAATATACATCTGATGAGACTTAAACAATTCTTGCAGAGAGGTTGAGTCCTTGCAGGAAACCAGATATAATATATAAAATTTCATCTTACTTTAAATTTAAAATCTATATGGCAGTATTAGAAATAGACAGAATCTGTTTCTAAAAAGAACTAAAAGCTGTGTATAAAAAATACACATACACATAAAAAGTTATGCAGTAAGAGACAAGGCCATACCAAATGTGCTGTTCCTATAACCAACAGTATCACAGTCAGTAATGTAAATAAAGATTGTAGTTCTATTTTATTTCGAAAACATTAAAAAGATTAAAACATAAGTGTTAATGTAGCGCTGCCGTACCCTATCAGCTATTCCATCCAAGAGCACAGGGCTCTGTTCACCGTCCTCGTCTTCTTCTTGATGTGGGCCAGCGTGGAGCTGGACGGCCCAGGACTGACCGGGACTGCACGAATGTGATGGCCAAGGTGAGGGAGGAGAGGGGGAATGAGAGGGAACGGATGGGACGACAGAGGGCAGGAGGGTCAGCAGCAAGAGGGTGACGGAAGACAGGAAGAGGAGCACGAGGAATGTGGGGAAATAGGGTGTTGCCATAGCAACGAGGGGTGACACACAGGGTCGACCAGGCAAGTCCTCCTCATCTGAACAGCAACCTGGACGTGAGACAACGACAGGGACGAGAGAAAGGTCTCGTTAGGAGCGAGGACTACCTGAGAGCTGGTGGCTGGTTGGTTATCGATGGTGTGC
Source organism: Selene dorsalis (assembly GCA_900303245.1). NCBI lineage: Eukaryota > Metazoa > Chordata > Actinopteri > Carangiformes > Carangidae > Selene > Selene dorsalis. Next base: position 12,867 of record OMNW01013996.1, read on the forward strand.
TGTATTCAGAGGACACTTATTAGATTCACAGCATCGCACAGAGAGCTGTGGCAAGAGGACATCTGATTAACACCGTGTTTACATGTAAGTTGTACAACTTGACTATTACACATGAAAGCTTCTCTGTTGGCACTGGCAGGGGAGATTATTAAATAACAGACCCTGAACTAACACCTTCGATTTGAAAAAAGTGAAACATTGTTTTGACTTGAAAAGGTCAAACTTTCATGCAGTACACTTCAGGTGTGATTGTAGCAGAGCAGTGATGTTTGGAGGTGCACTTTTCATGTGCAAAGCAAATTTAAACACACAATATTCACATTTTTCCAGAAACCAACTACCTGGTTTAAGATTTTGTCGATGGCAATGTGATTAAACACAGATTTAATTTGGGATATGCCCCCTGTAAACCTGATAGTCCCCTCTGGCCGGTTGGTAATCCAACATGACCACATGTATAGTGTCTGTGAGTGTGAACGATATCTAATGGTGTTATATGGAGATCATGAAGTAACATGAATCTAACTCGAGTCATCGAGATTACAACACTGCCACACCCAAAGTCAAGAAGTAAAACACAGACTCCGGAGGTGGTAGTGACCTGTTGAAGGAGCCGTGTCGATAGAAAACAGGGTAAAACGGTGTTATCGAAACAACCACACAACGTTAAACAATTCATTTATTTCCTAGATAATGCTGCTCTTTCTTTAGCCAAACATCCGCCTTTGACCACATTATAACCTGATAACGTGTTAGTGTCCAGTATTATCAACAGATACTCTTTCAAACTGTTTCATTAAATATCATTAACGTCAGTAAAAAACAGCCAATCGGATTTTAAAGTGTACAGTCCTCGTAAGTGAAACCACCTCATGATTATGGACTCGAGTGTGTTGTTTTGGCGACCTCCGACCTAACGTCTGAGCTTCCTGTTCAGCTAATGTTGGCTAACTCTCAGTTTTGCTGATCGCTTATTTTTTTTAAAAAACGTTGGCCAGCAGGTCAGCTAGCTACGTGGGCAGCTAGCTTAGGGAAGTCATTTAATGAACTACGAGGGTGACACCGGAGAAAAGCTAAAGATAAATTAATAAACCAGCGTAAACTAAAAGCAAAAGGCTAAAAAAAAACAAAACAAGAAGTGGGACTCGAGTTTCACCTGAAGCGTTGTGCTGTTGTCATAACATAGCTAGTGTGATAGCAAGTGTCCTCACGCCAACTATCGAGATCGATTTTCTCGTGAAAAATAACTTGTTGCGAATCAGAACACATGAAGGTTTGGGGCGACAACACACTTATATCTTACCTTTCAACTGAACTCCTTCCTCTCACCTGTTCCTTGCGACATGAATGAGTAACATAAAGCTTGTCATCTCCTCATTTCCATAAACCATAAACCACAAACCACAACCCTGTACGTACTACGTCATACAGTGTGGACGTCGAGTTAGCCAATCAGCAGCGACACGTATTTAAGCCCCGCCCCCGACGTTTAAAGTGGAAGGACGACTTAGACAGCCAATCATATCTAAAAAAACAAAGGATGTCAACGTAAAAAAAGAGTAAAACACCAATTAAAAAAGACAATAAATCAAAAACAGATTTGTTTTCCCGGCATTGTTGATTGTGTTGATTTTGTTCATACATATTTAAAGTGGTTGGAAAAGTTATGCATGGACACACTGAAGAGGAAAATATATTTAATTCTGTTAAATATGAATATAAAATTAGAAATTAAAAATTATTTAATTGCAGTAGCAATCAGTTGTGGATATTGAGGATACAGACATTGATAAAATAAACAAACAAAAAATTCTGTGCTGCAGGTTACCTATCAGAGTAAATGTCTGATAATATATATGTTTATGGATTACCCATACAGAAAATAAAATTTAAAAAAAAGTAAACAACCTATAACAATACCTAAAAGCGAAGACATACATAAAAGACTGTTTCATTTTGGTTTTGTGTCATTAGTATTTTCTTCACAAGAGAAAAAAACTGTCTTTTATACCTGTATGTTTTGTGCAAAGAAATGAAACTCCCATGTTACAGTTACAATAAGTACTTTATTGGTTCAACAGTGCTGCCAGCGCCTGACAGATAAATATACAGTTCTGAGTTTATCTATTTACAGCTTGCCGAGAGACGATACAAACAGTCCCCTGTAGACATACATAGTGTTCTTTAGTGTATAACATACTTTGGGCTGGTTTCTTTGTCCAAGCATATATGGTCCCCATTGAAAGATGTGGTGAGTTGTGTCTGTGAAAGAAGCCCTATTAAGTCTTGGTTTGTTAAAGTGGAGTGTGTTGTTACATGTGCAAATCATCAGATGGTGCAGCAATGTGTACTCTGATAAGCTTTGTGTGTGTGTCTGCGCAAATAGACGATCTGGAATGCACACATTTCCTGTACAATGGATTTAAGCTATCAATATAAAAAGAAAAAGTGACATCTGATAGTGTTCAGTAGTCTCAGTTTCACACTAAGCAAAACTGACTTTATACTGTAAATGCTGTTACAATCTGATATTTCATCAAATTAGCCTCTTTTATGCTTGATTTGCATTGCAGATTTTTTTTTTTTTTGCTGGCGTTTGCAAAAGTGTAAATTTTGTAGATGCTAGTATCATTTTTCATCTTCATAAGTGTCATATAAGTCTTTCTGTATACTCTTCACTTACAGTACAGCTGTGCACACATACAGGCATGCTCACACATATCAACTTGAAATTCATTCACTCACAAGTCACAAACAATAGGTCTATAAACACACGCATGTAACCACACGTTCATATGTTCAAATTCACACCATCGTAAAACACATCCGACAACGAGGTGGTTTCACGTGTCGTCACGTCCAGATTATCAGTTTCTTCATTTCTAGTGTTGGCTCTTTAGTCTGTTAGCAACATTAAGAGAAAATCCAATCCCTTTTTTATCTATTTATACACTATATATATATATATATATATTTATAAGATATGATTTTGTGTTTCATATTGGACTTTATTTTCCAACCTCTGTTCCTCTAACCATGCTGATCTGCATAGGTAGCGTAAACAGGCAAAGTTGACACTGATGACATCCTTGTTTGTCCTTCAGGTTAGTAATGGCTCTAGTTATCCTTACATGCTGGAAGTCAGCATTTTCTATACTTCATATATTATATTCCTGAAAAAAAAAGCTCTCCTTCAACAGCACCAACATTTTGTAACACCATACAGCACATCCCTTTTACCCCAATCCATCTCTGTCCTGTGTCTCAAGTGTGGGTGTCTATGACCTCCTTTTGGGCCCCGCTGCCAACCCCCCCCTTTCACTTTAGGAGTGATATGTCGTCAGCGAAGTCCCCATGTGGGTGGAGGCAGCGAGCAAAGCGCCACTGGCACACCATGAGACACAGCGGCAGCATGAAGAGAGCGCAGATTCCCGCCATGATGTAGGCGATGGTCATAAGAGTGGACTCGTCCGTCTGGGGGATGTTGTAGCCGCAGTCCTCCAGGTCAACGCCGTGGAATGGGCCCTCCACAGAGGCTGTGCGAAACTCATCATGCACTGGGAAAGGGAAGAATGGGATTGTGGGTATTTTTTAGAAACACAGACATCAGGACAACAGACCCTAGATCAACATCCCTCCTTCCTGTCATCCTCACCATGGCAGGTGCTAACGGCAAAGCCGATTCGTTTCTTCTCGCGGTCAAAGACCACATAGAAGCCCTCCATGATGACGGCCCCCATCACTGTGCCAGTGCTGGACTGGGATACTGCAAACTTATAGCAGTCCTCCTGGGCTGAGTCCACATCCTCTACTGGCCGCAGATATTGCTACACAGAAACAGAAAGACACATAAAGGAGGCAAGTTGGTGTTAGAAACATCACAAACACATCAACATAAAGTCCTCTGCTTAGCAGTGTGTACCTTTGTGTGATCCCAAATTGTGAACAAGTTACATAAGTTACACTTTTAATTTTTCCTATGCAATTCAAGATTCAAGATACATTTATTTTCATCGTACTGGTGAATTTAAGGGACCTGTGTGTTTCTTAATATTCTGTTTTGATGTTTAAACAATAAGAAATGCATCAACTGAACCTCATGAATCCAGCCTCACGCTTAATATTTCCTGTGAATATGCTACTTGGACTCCTTTTCTCAATCCGTCCACAGGTTTGTGAGCCTGATATCTCACTGTACAATCTCACTCATTACACAACCACTAAGACTTTAACTTGTGGCTTTGAAAAGGAAAATGTTTCATGTCTTTTCAGAGCTCTGTGAAAAGCTTTAGAAAACATATTCAAAGCTAATTCTTTCTCTTTTTTCTTTTTTTTTTGCCATCATGGTACTAAGCGCGCCTTTCTTCTATTGAAGACTGGATGAAAGAGTGTCTGAAGGATACAGCAACTATCTGTAGGAGTGCAAAGAGAAATGAAACTCAATGAAATCACCTACGACTTCAGAATTACAGATGAAGTCATTTAAACACCTTACGTAATTACAGTCTTAATTAAAACGTCATGTAGACTGAGAAGTTACAATCTGTCTTCAAACAGTGTTTAACACTATTATCATAATTCTTTTAGCCCTGGACAAAAAGTTAAAAGTTAATGTTACATTTACGTATCTGGGGGAGGGGGGGGTGGAAGTAGCTCAAGACTTATGTGACATCAGTATATTTGTGAACTCGTTTGATGTGACCACATTCCCACCCAGCACATCACACTGCTCGTTACCTGTGGCAGGATGGAGATTCTGAAGGACTGGTTGCGGTTCTCACTCATCAAGTAGAGGGAGATGACTGGGAAGATGTGCCAGGGTGTGGTGCCGGCCTGCCAACAACCCAGTTTTTCCCCAAGCCAGAACTCGGAGGGGAACTGCTCAGTCTGAAAGACCGGGTCAGGGGGACATCCATTATTTCCTTTCCCATACTCATTACAAATCAGGGTCACAAGGGGAGGCTGGAGCTTAGAAAATTCGCTCTTGCCTTATTTGATACTGAGTTAATTGACCAAATCAATTATTATCTTTATGTTGACAGAAAAATAAAGTTGTTGATGGTACATGGGGACTGACCGAAGAGGCTGCTTCAATAGCTTTGACCGCAGCCTGGAAGACTTTCCTAGGCAGCCGGAGGTTGGTGGTGCCACTGTCCACAATGCTCTTATCATAGTTATACTGTAAAAGACAGAGGAGCAGTAACACGTTACAAATCTGTAAAATAACTTGTAGTATCAGTGACAGACCATTAAATCATTCCTGCCAGTCACATCTCACCTCCTTACAGTCCATGTTGAGGTCCTGTCCATTGACCTCAATACGTACGATGATGACCTCGTAGTACCATTCCCTGCGGATGGGAGTGTACCAGAGCTCTCCTACGTACAGTGACGTGTCCACACCTCCAATGATCTGAGAGCAGAAGGGAAAAAAAGAACAGAATTCAATACCACCTCCAAATATGATACTTTCTGTGTGTGTGTGTGTGTGTTTGTGTGTGTGTGACTCACCATGCTGCCGCCAACAGTAGCGCTGCCCAGGGAGTAGTTCTGGGTAAAGCCGGCTCCACACAGCTGGAGAGAGAAGAGGTTGGGGACAGGAGTCTGACGAACCAGAGAGTCAAAGAAGGGCTCCAGTGTCTCGTCGGGCTGGGGAGGAACAGAAAGAACCAGGCTGCTATTATTAGCCATCAGCTTTATAGTTTTTAACGATTCAACACTTCATCTGCTTCTATAATATAATTTTCTTATTTCATACATGTAAAAATGACTTACCATTGACTTTTACCACTTATTACTTTCCCCACAATAAAATCCAGTATTAATATACAATTACTGCAAATAGATTAAAGATTCTGGCCTCATGTTGATAAATAAGGTGCTACTTTTATTTTCTCATTAAACCCTCCAGATGTCGAGAACAACATCCATCCTCGCATTCAGTGTCGTCATAGCATCATCCTCTTACACCAGATTAGGAATTTAGAAAGAGAGGAAAAGGGGGAAAAGTTTATCTGTTGGTAAAAGATTCTCAGTCATGACAGTGACGGTGAAAGTGTTTGCAGGTCTGATCAGACATCGGACATCTACCTTATTTTGCTTTCTTGATCATCCACAGGAGAAGTAATCTACAGTATCTTGCAAAGTATGTTTAAGAGAAATGTCATATAAGAAAGTTACAAGTAAAATAAATATATATATATATTTACTGTTTATAACTTTTGACACTAATTCTCCCAGATTTATTTTCCACCAGCAGACAAGGTGAAATTTGAAGGAAAAGCACTCTACTCTATCAGTTTATAGATGAGATTACAACAGAGAAGACTGTGATCTCTCAAGGTTTTGACATCTAGTGATTTTCCTACTGAAGTGCTGATGACTAGAAGTGCTGCGTGCAGCTACAAACACAGACTTTGAAGGACTATGAAAAGTGCTGCGCTGCTCTAACCCACCCGGGCTATATCAGCGTAGGCCAGTCCCAGGATCCCCTCCCAGTTTGATCCATTGATGAAGAAGCGATCTGACTGGGTGATTGCAGCGATGTTGGCGCGTAGTGTGGCGTTGGGTCCGTGTGGGACAGATACCAGGTCGGTGCCCAGCTCCCCTTCCCAGCGGCCCTGGGTGTAAGGAACGTACACGCTCCTGCCCAGGTCACGGTACGAGCTGGAGCTGTGAGTGGATGGTGAAGAAATGGAGTGAGAGAAAGGGGATCAGGGGTCATAATATCAATATGACAAAAATATAAACTGTTTTCTCAATAATATAATAACAACACAAAATGTCAATACTAATAATCCATCTGATATTGGATGGTATTGAATAAAGCTGGAAATCATGCTACAGTAAAAAGTATGTTCTGACTTTAAAAGCTTGATTTAGGTAAAACGATGAACTGTTTCTTGTGTTTTTGAAGAAAAATGTTTGTTATTTTACTTATTTATTTATAACCAAATGTGGCTGTGTATGGCTCTGCATGTATCTCTACTCACAGTGAGCGATGGTAATATCTACGCAGAAAGGGATGAGCAGTCGCCCCGACAGCAAAGTTACTGCTTCCTGTATCCACGAGGATGTTCAACTAATGAGAGGGAGAAAAAGAAAGGGAGAGAGAAAGAGAGAGAGAGAGACAGAACAATTTATCAAATACATGCTGTGTGCCTTCTGCAGAAATCAATAGGTTTGTAAAACTGACGATAGGGTTACATTGTGAAATTGATTATGTTCTATCTCTAAAGGGCAAGTTAAATCTGTAGCTCTGCTGCCTTGGAGACAGACATGTCCATTTGTAAAGAACATTTACTGTGTGCGGTTTGATGTCTCTATTTACTTTTTTATGGTTACAA
>OMNW01013997.1:0-11595 GCA_900303245.1 Selene dorsalis
TTTACTAAGCACTATTTTACATTCATGTTTGAATACCACTGATGGGAGAGCATATCTTGTAGACTTTGGTTTTGTGTGGTCCTACACTGCAGCCCAGGGTTGATCTTTCTTTTTTTTCTTCCTTTTTCTTTTTTTCTTTTTTCATTTCATCGTCATTATCACTTCAGACAAGTTTGTCTCTGACAAATAAATCGAAGGGAGGAAATTAAGGAGTGTAGCCTTTTAAGACCCTAATGAAGACTGGCTTTAATATTCATATTGCATTCCTATGGAGACTTACAGTGAGTTCATACTGACCTAATTGTTATGAATGACATTTTTTTATCTGCTCTCATAGTGAACTGTTCTGAGGAATACACTACAGTTTATGGTTTGAGATATCTCCTTGGTTTCCAGTTTAGTAGTACAGGACTGCTATGCTTCTTTGTTGTAGAGGGACATTATCCTCTTTCAGGTTGAAAAGAAGTGGTTGGTAGTGGATGGCGTAGTGGGTGAACTGTGTGCTTACAGATATTACAACATTATAGCAGCTATAAAGTGTGATTACATTCTTATTCCGATGGCAACATTATTGCGCACAGCTTGTGGTTGCGTGTCCAACTCCTGTCAGAGCTGCAGAGAACTGGCTTGAGCCGAGGGACAGAGATGGTGGGAAGAGGGAAAATCAGATCTGGATAATTGCGTAGAGAAACTCGCTCGCGCAAAGTTAAGATCTTGTGGTGCGTTTATTTGAAGGACCTGTGCGCAGCGGAGGAGCAGCGCTCGTGCGTAATTTGGAAATCATTCAATTTCTCTGCTTATTGGTGTTTTTTTTTTAAAAAACAAAAAAATAAAGAAAGAAAAAAAGATCAGAAACAACATGCAGTGTGCGTTATGGCTCGCTACTCCAGTCCGGATTTTCCATGTGAGGCGCGCCGGAGCCCTGGAGGTGGATAAGCTGGTAGAGCCCGCTCTCTCTCATGCCATGCTGGGCCACAAGGGCTCCGGGAGACGCTGCTACATATTACCGAGAACCGGGATGGAGGAGAGGCGGAGGGGGGAAGAAAAAAAAGTTTCGTTTAAACCTGGCAGAGAAACTCTCAACATGAAGCCTCACTGACGCACCATTTCACCACCACAACAGCAACACCAGCGCTAGAACAAAGCTTGCTTTTCCACTGAATACATTTTTCACCACCCAGCTTGTGTTTTTCCTCCTCTCTTGAATTATTTTCTGTGTGCAAGGCTGGTCGGAGCTTGCTGTCACTGCGCGCTGAGATGTTGGAGTGACCATGGCTGCGCAAGTGGCATCGGCTCCGACCAGAACTAATAACAAAAATAAGAAATTATCCAGCGGTTTGGGTCCGGAGCTCAATTCGGGGAAATCCGGAGGAGGCGGAGGAGGAGGGACCGTGCAGCGAACTGGACCGATGCTGGGTGCCGGAGATGGGACTCTGAATAATGTAGACCATCACCGCCGAAACGAGCTCAACATGGTCCATTCAACTTCCACGACTCACAACGCTCCAGACGGACACGACAAGGATGGGAATAACCTTACGTCCGCCTCGGCTTCGACTAATTCAACCACTTCCTCGATGGAAACGGGTTTGATAGCGAACCACAAGCTGAAATGTGTGGGGAGCGGAGATTCCCCTCAGTCCCAACCGCTGCCTCAGCAGCAGCCGCCGCCGCAATTCGGCCAATTTGCGCCACATCAGCAGCGACAGATCCAAAGTAATAACACCGCCAACAACAACGGCCAGGGGCCCCGGGGGGACAGAGGTATGGATCACCAACACCACGGTGGAAAAGAGAACCTGTTGGGGGGGCACGGGGAGCCACAGCAGCAGCACATGCAAGGGAAAGGTGAGGGGGACCTCACCTGTAAACCTGCGGAGAGGATGACGAGCACCAGGTACGAACACTCGAACTTGGGGCCAACTAGTAACAACTCAGAGTTTAATAACAACTATTACACTCCAAGGCCCTGTTATGAGCAACATGGCGGACAGCAACAACAGAGCAGTGGGATGGGGATAACGCACTCCTCGGCGCATAACAGCATGGAGAACTCCCACGAAGCGGGGTTCCACAACAGCCAGTACAACCAGTACCCGGCGTACCGGGCGGGCTACGGCGGCGGGGCCTACGGGATGATGGGCCCCTCTGGATGCCGGCAACCTGGGAACATGATGATGGGCAGCAACTCCTCAACAAGCCACGGCAAGCCTCCGCTGGGAGGTGGTTCGGGTGGCTTCCAGAGGTTCCCGGGACAAAGTCAGCAGCAGCAGCAGCAGCAGCAGCAGCATCCCTCAGGGGCCACCCCGACCCTCAACCAGCTGCTGACGTCCCCCAGCCCGATGATGCGGGGTTATGGAGGTGCCTATCAAGACTACAGTGGCCCCACGGCGCAGCAGCAAGCCGGTATGGGCCTGGGGAAAGATGTGGGGCCCCAGTATGGAGCCGCCTCGGCTCACGTCTGGGGAGGACAGCAGAGGAACCACCCTCACTCCATGAGCCCGGGCAATGGAGGACAAGGCCTCGGCAGGACGCAGGTGAGTTCTGGGAACTTCAGGCGAGAGCGTCAGTGAACTTGAGGCAATGGTGTCACTCAGAATTACCAGGTGTCTGATACTGTATGTGTGTGTGTATTTGTTGACAAAACAGTGTGTTTACCTCGGACAAGGGCCACTGTTTACTGAAGTTAGTCAGAGAATTAAGCCTATTAAAAATAACGTGGGTTAATATGTAATCATTTTTCCACATGTTCATATAATCTTGACTTGTGTAAACGTGTTCAACAGTGAACCGAGTGTTAGTGTGACAGACAGACAGAGGGAAGAGATCTCCCATGTTTTTATTCTAAAAGCATCTTTAATGAGACTGTTAATGAGCTTTAAGGCTTCATCAGAGGGTGTGTGTTGTCTCAGTCGCCCAGTAGGTGCTATCCTGCATCAGCTGTGTCTTCTCCCCACTGTTCGCTCTTTAGTTTTAGTGGAGTCCTAACATTCATGTCGGGCAGCTTCTCCTCTCTGCCGACGTGGTGTCAGACACGTTGCGAAACGCCCTGCTCAGAGGACGTGTTGTAGCCCATTCGAGGCGCTCTCAGAACAAAGTGAAATATTTCTACAGAAAACACAGATGCATTCTCATCAGAGACCGTAACGTACTCTCGTGTTTCCGATCTCCCGACTTGAAGGGTTCGGGGAAATGAAGCGCACACCGCGGCCACAGTGCGAGCACAGCACGTCTCCTCACTGTGCGCTCCTCGTCGAGCCGGAGCGCGTCTGTGCGCCGCGTTTATTCCCGTGCAGCTCTGCTCAGAATTTGAATAGTGGAGGTAAACTGGCTAAAAGCTCTCCTCACTCCTGGCTCACAGTTGACACCCAGTCTGCCATCTGATTGGCTCCCCGTGGCCCCGCTGGGCAGACTGCACTTCGGAGAAAAAAAAAAAAAAGAAAAGAGGAGGATTCTTGCGGGGATCTTTGGCCATGGCGCTGTTGTGATGCTGCATTCAAGTCTTATGGGAATAGCTACTCCAGACTTGGAGGCCATCCAACGCAGTAATTGAAGTTTTATGAAGGTTTAGGCTCCTCCTGATAATTATTCTCATAATTTTCCTCTCTGAACAGACATAGAAAAACACTGCATTGTCAAATCCCAATGAAAAATAGATAATGTCTTTTCATGTAGAGATCTTAAATGACTTTTTACATGTGGAGGATTATCCAGTTATGTTTGTTCTGTGATATAAATTCAGACTAGACACATTATGTTAATACATTATGAAACTCTTTATGCTCCAGCACAAGAAAAACTCACCTTTTTTTCCTGCAGCTCCCTTTCTCACAATTAAGCACAGTTTTACATAATAGCCACTGAAGCTGACTCTTACTGTTGGGCACCACTGCAGCTGGGGTTGAATGCCTTGCTAGAGGGCACTCAAGCTGTAACACCGGAGGAAAAGGATGGCAGTGTCACTAATTATTCAACTATTCCTCCCTCTGTGTTTTGGGGACTGCAATCACGACTCCCTGGGTGTCCCTGAACCCTGTGCTGAAATATTTCTCTAATAGCATCTACAGCGAGCAGCTCTGCAGCCAGGGGAGCGAGTTGCTGCGAGTTCAGAACTCCGAACCAGGACCTCATAGTGTGTCTCCATAAGAGCCATCATCATTCTGCAGTTGTTTTTGATGCACTGTATTATGCGCGCTGCTGGATGGCACATCTGGACGACTGGAGGGTACTAGGTGGTTGAGCATAGCGTGTACTGTCTGCCTCTCACAAAACAAAAGCAGTTCATTAGTCTACATTGTTTCAATCAAAGGCAATTTGCGTTGGATGCTGGGGAAATGGAAGTGAATGTTTCAGCGTGGGAGGGTTTGCTGTGGTATTGATTGTAGCTAATTACGTGCTGATAAGATGGTCACCAGAAAACTACAGTAATCTCACTCCTTATTCTAATAATTATTAGTGAGTGTGTATTGGGTGTTAAATATACATGTATATCAAAGTCTTATTAATTCATCCATTAGTTAAAACATCCAGTTATTGGAGTCACACTCTGATCTGTTCACATTTCAGTAATTATTCTAACAAAACAGCCCCTTAAACAAAGCTTACATTTAAGATTTTATGCTGCAAACCTTTGTGGGGTTTTTTTTTTTCATCTTTTTTTCAGTTCTCATTTTAGGAGCAAGTGCATGTGCTACTGTGTTTTTTCTCGACTCTACCAACATTTCAGCGGCAGTATATTCACGCTACAAAAGCCCTATGTTTAATTCATATTTGGAGCAGCAGCACTGCTCTCCTGTGCACTGACAGGCTGTGTGAGAAAGGCGAGCAGTGTAGTGCATAATACTGCCTCCAAATTGGCCCCGTGATATGACTGCGCTTCACTTCAGAGTGCGTTTGGTCGGAGCACGCCTCTGTCACCTGTTGGCACAGTTTCCCCTCTTTCAAATTCAATTTCCCTCCCCACTGCCTCTCTTCAGGAGCAAGCTGTGAGCGAAACGAGTGCACCTCATTTACACCGCTGTCTCCCCCCCTCACGCTCACTTGTCTGGCCACTCACCAAAATGAAGACAGAGCCCCACCACTGTGTGTCTGTGTGTGTTTGTGCGCGTGTGTGCATACACATCAGAGATGACATGAGATATGTAGGTGTGTGTTGAATCTGCTCTCATCACAATGACATTGTCCTAGTTTTTCAAATTACCACGGCCTATTTGATTGAGGGAAAACAGAACAATATTCAGTGTTCAGTTTGTGACCTTGTGCCTGGATGTTTGCCTGCACCTCAGCTAATTCAAGCCCTTCATACATGGTGTTTGTCTCACTTCCTCATGTACAGCATGTACCTATGGCAGTAATATGATAGCACATAAACAGTCTGAATGATTTATTTAAGTTTACATCATAAATCAAACAGCATTTTCTGCCTCATCCTATATGTGTAACAAGCATCCGCCTGTTATCTGCTAATCAGAACACACCCAACACACACACAGAACAATAAAAGTAATTAGTAGATAATAATGAGGACCCAGCAAGTTGGAAATAGAGTGTTGTTGCTTAGATAATTACAGCGTCAACTCATTTAAAATCTGACCTAATAAAACAAAAATGAATGGATATCTCCAGTACAGTTTCTACTAATTTATCACTATTATGCTCAGTGTTTTGCCTTTGTTTTTTCAGAATTGGAATCAAAGCTCAGTAGTTCTACATATCAAAGACCAGACCCAATCCCATCCTTGGTAATGTGCTTACCTTGAAATGATCCCTGCTTCGCAGTGCTCTCCAGTGCATACTGTTTACATTTCTCTCTTATGAATTATTAGTGTGATACGAACAAAGACTTTATAATGGGAGCTATGCATCAATGTCACATTGTATTATGCGGCTATCTCAGGGAGCCTTGTGCATAGTGATGGGCCTGACTTTGGCTGCTGGAATTTAATTTATGTGCGGACAGACAGTCCATGGGGTCTGGTCAGGAAATGGGCATGCAGGTGTGTGTGTATGCGTTCGTGTGTTTTGGGGCTTCTTTTTATTCTTGGTGTGTGTTTGAAAATGTGTGCTCATGTGTGTCCTTGAGTGTGTGTCCCTCCTCCCTGTGTCTCTGTTTGTGTGTGAGTGTACACAGGCAGGAGCAGGCTTAAAGCCCCTTCGTCAGCACTAAGCAGTCCAACCTCAACCCCGCCCCTCTCACAGTATGCCTCTCTCTCTCCTCCGCTCTCTGCCCCCCTCCTGTTGCCCGTTTGTTTATGTTGTTTTGTTTACATCTCGGTCTTGGCCAGCCAGCGCAGTGCTGATTAGCAACACTAGAGTGAAATTTCAATTTACTCTGTTGCGTCCGATAAGGACTCCGTGCGGCGTTTTTCATCTTCCTTGGATGAAACACAGAGCCTGCTTAGGTAATTGGCAAGCACAGGTTATCCCTGGTCTGCATGTGGTTTCCACAAGATGTCATTTAATTCAGATTTTTTTTGAAAAAGTAATGATTAAAAAAAGAAAAGAAAAGAAAAAAAATGATGCAAATGTCCAGTTGCATCATTGGACATAAGCTCATGTAGCAGGCTAATAAGATAATTAGTAGTTTTTCAGCTTGGCCCCATTGTGCACTCACAACATCCCCTGGAGTCAGAGGTTGATGTGTAAACGCCCCGAAGAAAGGATTAAATTACTGCACGCAGGCGTTGATTTGGTGTCAGCTGTTTCTCAGCTCTGTCTTATCCAAAGTGTCGGTGTCAGGAGTTAGCAGAAAAATCAAAACCAAAGCAATTTTTGGGGGAAGAAAGTTAATTGTCCATTTGGGAAAATGTGACTTTACCGTGTGGGTGAGACGGTGCGTTCGTTTGATTGTCATTTCAATTTAATTTCTCAACCTTATTCAGTCTGTGTCAGCAGAGGTGGAGTCTATTGAGGATGACAATTTATAAAAACTAAACCCACCGTCTTGCATTCTGGGATTTGTAGGATTTATCTGTCATTTAGATGCAGATACGCACAACCTATACAGATACAGAACCTAATGACTATTGCCAAGAGTTTTCTTTTTTACTGTCACGAGTCTGTTAAAAACAAAGAAAAAAAAGACACAGCAAACTATCTGTAAATTGTTTTATCTCTCCTGTATGAGCCAAGTTAAGCTGAATAAACAGGCTTCTCTGATTTTGTTCACAGTTTCACACACCAGCAAAAATGAAGTCCTTAAATAATTTAACAGTGTTGGGCATATTGGTGTTATTCTTGACTGCCAGCTTATAGAGAGTGTGTTTCATGGAGCCTGAGCACTGAAACAACAAAAAAAAGCTCATGTCAGTATTACAAAAGTTATTTAATCACAAATAGTACATGGTTACAAAGCTTTATATGGTAGCAGACGTGTTGCAACAAATGCACTTCGCTGGATATTTATTTATTCATTTATTTATTACAGAAAAATGTAAAATAGAAAAAAAAGCCTAACTTTAGTAGTCTCTCTCTCTCTCTTGTTTTTGAATATTGATTTTATTGAAGGTTCATTTGTTTCCATCTCAGGTCATGATTTGTAAAAAACCACACTAGCATAGAGGCCTAGCTGCTGTCTGTCTGCTGTGTGAGCAGAGTATAGGAAGGGTTGAGATGTGGCAATGGAGGCGATATTTGGAGTGAGTCACATGGAGGGCTGCTGACTTCTCAGGAATGGGCCCGGCTGAGTTCACACAGAGGGAGAGAGGGACAGAAGAAGGGAGAGAGAGAGAGAGAGAGAGGGAGTGAGACGGAGTGAGATGGGGAGAGAATATTAGGATCTGAACTCTGGCAAATGTCAGTCTAGTTAAAATCCTCTCCCTCTGGATCTCACTTGTGAAGGATGCGAGGAAAGAGAAGCATTTACGAGTTGTTGCCCCTACCCTCCCACTGCCCTCAGGCCCCCCAACACCCAACCTCTCACACACACTCACACACACGGACTCACAAGTATATTGGGTTTCCTCACTTACTAGTGTGTTTGTGTGTGGCTGGCAGAGGGCCAGAGCACATGACGGTGGGTGCTATGGTGGTGCCCCAAACTTCCCCCCACCCCT
Organism: Selene dorsalis; assembly: GCA_900303245.1. Lineage (NCBI taxonomy): Eukaryota > Metazoa > Chordata > Actinopteri > Carangiformes > Carangidae > Selene > Selene dorsalis. The sequence goes on from OMNW01013997.1 coordinate 8,055, forward strand.
CCACAGACACCACCCTGACCTTCACATATGGTAATTAGCCACGTGGAGCCGCTGAATGGAGGGACTCCCTCCTCCTCCTCCTCATGCCAGAGAAGTGTGGCCTTTCTTTCTTTCTTTCTTTCTTTCTTTCTTTCTTTCTTTCTTTCTTTCTTTCTTTCTTTCTTTCTTTCTTTCTTTCTTTCTTTCTTTCTTTCTTTCTTTCTTTCTTTCCTTAATACATGAATAAATGAAAAACTAATAAACAAATGTAAGGCAGCTGGTATATTCTTAACTAAACAGATGGCTCCCTGTACATATTGTTTTCACTTTTGCAGCCATCTCTTTTTGTTTTTCTGTTTTCTTTTTGAATACAGTCTCTCCTCTTTCATCTGCCTCCGTGTCCCTGGCTCTCGGTAGCGAGCTAGGTCTCCCAAGGGATCAGCAGTCAGTTCAGAGGTATTTAGACAGCCAACATATCCTATTGAATATTTATGTGCTATACCGAACAGATCTGTGGGCCGCAGCTGAAACACTGTCCTGCTTACGGTAGCTGCCGCCTTCCCTCGTTCCCTCGTGTCCTCTCTGGCCAGCGGCGGAGGAAATTCGAAGCATACGGTCCAGCCCGCCGGAAATGAGCAATTTTGTGATTGCGGCAATTAATTCCCATTCAAAGACACAGTGTGACATTTTTAAGATCCAACCAAACTCTCCGTCGCCTCCTTTCTGTATAATAGAACTAATGGTTCCACAGTTCGGCTGCACAAAAGCAAAGAGAAGAGGATAATTGGCAGATTATCCTGGGAGTTTTATTTATTTATCTGAATTTAAAAGATTTTTGCTGCACAATATTTTCCATTAAGGCAATGTATTATTATATATTAAAATCTCTGCTTACCTTAGGTGAAGGGAGCCAATAACAAAGTGAGCACATTTCAGATAAAGCTTTCAGTTTAGGCCGAGAGCGTTTTTAGACACAAATCCAAACAGAGTTTCTCTGTTTTGTAAATCCAGGCTCTCGTCTTTTTATTTACCGTAGACAGACATCTTTTTAAGTGCTTTCTGTTTCATTAGTTGTGTTTATTATTACAGCATATAACAATATCAAACTTACAAGTGGATGTCATTAACACATAAGTACTTTTTCTTTATTGTTAGTTCCCAACAGCGTTCTGCAAAAAATACCAACAACCCGCCGCCTGTTCTTGCACGTTGGTGATAAAAAATGGATGTGATCTATACAGTCACAGTGTGTGTGTGTGTGTGTACGACTTAACACATGAACTACATGCTGCCACCTTCCTCCCATCCTCTCACCAGCCTGTGAGAAAAATCATCATCAACATGATCATCATCATCACCATCATCTGTCACTTTACACATCAAAGCCTCCGCACTCGTCTCTGTCTCCAGACTGTAGACTGTGCACTCCAGTTACACGTCTAGCTGTTTGGTTTGAGTTGATCCTAATCAGCGCTGGCACGGTGGGACAATTTGCTCAGCTACAAAAAAAAAACAAAACAATAAAAAAAACAACAACAACAACCAAACAGCACCAGCACGGCACTGTCTGTCGTTTGTGAAGCACAGAGAGACAAAAATAGAAAAACGATGGGACACGGACAACGCACCGAGTGTCTGTTAATGAGTTTTGTCTGTTTCTTCAGGTCGTTTCTTTTTCTCTGCAAGTCCCACTTTGTTTTTTTTTTTCTTCATCTTTTTTTTCTCTAGCGCGCACACACACGCACACACATATACACTTAAATATACACTTATGTGTGCACATCTCTCTCAGTCTTTTGTGTTGACTGGTCAACCATATATTTTCCCAGCTGCAACACGTTCCTTTTATCTTCCTTTCCTTCCTACAAATGCTGGGATTGTCCATTACAGCTGTGTGTGTGTGTGTGTATATGTGTGTGTACAGAGCTGGTGTACTGTTGATTTATAGGCACCGGTCGCAGCAGGACACTCGTGGTCACTAACGCTATTCATTTAGACCAATTTCATCACAGCAATTTAGGAAAGAACTTCACACCACATCCTCCTCCAAAGACACGCACACACTGATGCACACGCACACACAAAGACACACACACACTCACATAGTTGACACTGGTCACTGGAGAGAATATATGGGGGAAGATGTTATGCTAGAAATGTTTGTAATGTGCTGCAGTGGATGTGGAGTTAGAGATATTTAGTCTTGGAATTTGTCTCATTTTCTTGCATTACACACGGCTGATATGGCTGGACTTGTATTCAGCATTCCAGCCACTCCTCTGTCACAAACCGGATGAGCCGGATTAGATATCGACAGCGCGGGTGAACTTTATTCTTGAGTTTAAATGTCTTATTTCTTTAAAATGTTAATTCCTCCAAAGGACATCGATGCAGTTTTCAAGAGCAGGTGTTTGCCGTGCACAGTTAATCTCCCTGTGCAGCCGAGCCACCGTGTCCCCATGTGTTTCTAAGTGCGAGCGCGCGCGTGTGTGTGTCTTCCTGCTCAATGAACATCCATAGTTACTGTTGGCTAAACATGCAAAGGTTACTGTAATGTCAGACGCATGCCAGAGGGGAGTGTGGAATACCACATTAACATAATCCATACACAACTGTCCCATTTACAAATATTGCCGTGCCAGGCCGATTGCCACAGTGCTGCAGGAGCACATGACTGTTCCTGCTTCCGCCGTGCTGCGTGAGACCGAGCGGAGGAAGTACAACGCGGCGTGACTCGTCTTGACAGAAAGATGTTTCCAAGGACGATGGTTGGTTGTCAGATCTCGGCGTTACTCGCCAGGACAAATTACGATGCTCGAACGTGAAGCTTTTCCCCCGCTCTGCCTGAGTCTGGCAGCTTACATTGCTCACACAGGTAGAAAATAGAAAAGATTTTGTTGTCTCGTCTGATGTGCTGACAGCTGGGTGCATGTGCAAACACTTCAGCTGTGTGCTGTGAAAACTTCTAATAATTCAGTGGGTAGGAGGTGATTTGGTTACAGTTTATAATGTAGACCCGTCACCCTCCCGTGCAGTTTGGTCGAGGTGCAGTTTTATTCTTGATGCCAGATTTACTACTGTGCTAGTGGAGAGTAAGATGAGAATGGATTTCCAGGGCCTTTCACTATCATGATCTCCACAGTTCTGCAGCAGAGGTGTGTTGTATTTGATATTGTCTTAAGACATAAGAGACGTTTTTCTCACAGGAACTTGTGTTCTTTTGGGAATCACAACAAACATGAATACAAAGCAGCCACTGGACTAATAGTTTTGAAAGCGTTCAGTGTTAATTAGATGTTTTATGGTAGCTGAGGTGGCTAACATGTTGCCCTCTCACCCGCTGTGGCTGGAGTCTGTGCTGACACTCACAGTGATTGTTTTGATAATTATGTGTGCATAAGCAAAGAGTCTCTCTCTCACTCTCTCTCTCTCTCTCTCTCTCTGCATTTTGAGAAGTACATCTATATATTTACAGCTTAGTTTGACTGTGCTTTCAATTTAGTTTTGAGGGATCTATTGTTTTCACTAGTATAACGGGCACTTTAATTAGTCTGTCTTTGGA
>OMNW01013998.1:0-11132 GCA_900303245.1 Selene dorsalis
TGATGGGAATATTTTATTTATTTATTTATTTTAATATAATTATGTTTTACATGCATCAACTTGACAGCTCTAATCATTTCCCCTTTCGTCATGAATTCATTATGTTATTGTTCAATTGTGCATATATGTTATTGTTTGGCACTTTCAGTGCTTTCAATCTCAGAGCACTCACATTACCTTTAGGAATGAATACTTCATTATTTGCAAATTCTACAAACATATACAATAGATTTGATACTGATACTTCTTGCATTGTACAGTATGTGGGCAGATGTGTCTCCAGGGAGAAGAGGTGAATGGAAACATGTACTCCTGGTTCTCTGAGCTCTAACTTGAAATCTGAACACACAGACACAATACACGCATTTTTCTTTATTCAGTGTGACTAAAACTTACATCATTATGTCCAATATCATAGAAATCATAGATAAAAGAGGTTCCTTATGCCTTGCCTGAGGACCTTCACGTTTTCTTAGTTTTTCCTCAGTATCAAAGTGATGGAGCGAGAGTCATCTGCACATAAGTAGCTACATTGCACACAGTGACTGCTAAGAGCTACTGCAGCAGAGATTGGATGATAATAAAATGTAATGGAGTGCAGGCCAAAACAGTAGGTTTTGTTGTAGTATTGAGCCAGTGCACGGTTGGGATGGCTGTGTAGTGCTGGGTGTATATGTTTGATATCAGCATTCATACTGATGTCTCCATGTCTCTCTCAACAACCTATTTTATACCAATTTCATCAAACCCATTTAAACAAGAACGAAAATTACACATTTTACTATCAGTCAATGGAATTTATTTCATTTCATCCGAGCACTGACACAGATATTGATTATTTACTCCTTAGATATTGTAAGTTGGTACTGAAGGACACAGGATTTTCAACCCTTGATAGTATGAAACCAATCCTGCTACTCTATTTAAGTATCAAAGTTTGATACCCAGCCTACAAGCAATATATACACGATGCATTCTGGCATCTGTCCTTTATCAGCCACTTTAGGCGACCAGCAGGAATTACGACACTGAACATATTTTACATTACACAAATGCTCGCTATCAGGCTTCTGCAGATATGGTCATTTTTCAGCAACAGGGGAGAAATGCCTTTTGCCCCTTTAATAGAAATATTAGACTTTATTGTGTCATTAAGGGAACGGACAGATTAGGAGAGTGAACATTTGTTCCGGTTTTGGCCATCTAGCTTCCGCTGCCGCAGTGATACCACCCCTGATTTCATGTACCAGCTCTTTTCAAGTTCTTCCACAGTCAAGTGCACACCCTGTCAGATGGCGAACAGCATCATGCAAATGATCCCAAACATTGAAGATAGCTGAAATTTGATGCAAATTTGTGTGTGATGGTAACTACAAAGCAGCAACGCAATATCAGCAGGATGTGCAAGCATGAGAAAAATGCCAGAATGTTGACAGGAGCATGAGAGTTCATAGCTCACAGGAACACAAACACATTTTCATGGGTACATATTCCAATTGAAATTTATGAGACATCATAAATTTATCTACAAACAAATGTGGTATCACTCTAGGCCTCTGGTGGGCCCACATGTCTGAGTCGAAAATCCTGCAGCAGCTCGATTGATGATGAAAGGAGAAATGACTTTTCGTAAAGACTGATAATCCAAATAGAGCTCTGGATTTTACAGATTAAACTTCATAAATCGACAAATATTGTTGATGAAGTGGCTTAGGAGGATGTGATTCATTTGTCTGTGCACGTTGAGATCGTCACAAAGTGCCACAGCGATGAAAGACACGTTCACCAGTGTAACATTTTTTTTTGTCCCTCACGAATGATACTGGGCCCCGCAAACAGCAGCGGACTGTGAGCAGCTTACTGATGGGAAATTATGTAATTTCTGGGCATTGAAGTCCAGATGTCTCAAGCAGTTGATGTCTCACTGCCGTTTGGCCTCACTAACATTTAGTTAACTGGAGCATGGGGGTCTTAGGGCCATGATTCTGGGCCTGCGATTATTTGTTTTTTTGAAGCTGCTGGGATAATATGCTGCACTGCTATGACTTGTTTTGTTGGATTGTAAAAAAAAAGTTGAAGTTGGAATCGAGGTGAACCATTTCACGTCGCTGGGATTTTTAATGTTGCTGAAACTCATTTTCTCTTTAGCTTTCTCCTGTTATTCTTCTTCTCTTCTGTCTTTTTTCTATTCTGTATTCACCCCAGTAGCACCAGCTTTTACTTGGAGAAATGTTATGACACTGATTGCCCCCATGGGTTATAATAAGACTCCACCACCACGCTTCTGTTCTCCGGCTTCATTATTCAGAGATTTCTCATTGGGTACAACTATGTTCATTGATTTTTATTGAAGAATTTTTACCTAGAAATCAAAATGTCTGCCATCAATTTTGCCTACCAACTTTGAAATTATTATCATTTCTAAAACTCAGGACTGGTGCTGCAAGTCAGTGAGCCAAGATTAGATGAAAGTGATCAATAGCAGAATAGCTGAGGGTATTAAAATGCAAACATGAGTTGCAAAATAAACGAGGAGGGCGATCATAGTTTTGTCAAAAAAGCTGCAACAAAGTTGAGTGTAGCTGTTGCACTGACATTTCGTAAGACGACAGAATGAGGAAGATATCCCTGGACGTTAGAGGAAGAAACATCACTCGAAGAGAAATTAAATTAGGGGGCGGCTTTACAGAGAATCTAGATACTTGAAGACCTTAGGTGACTTCAGCAACTCCAGCAACCATGAACTAACTGTGCTCAATAGCCTGGATAATGATCCCACAGAGGTTAATTACCTGGGACTCCAGGTAGACACTCTCTAGGATGAGAGGTGAAACACCTTCAGATGTCTACAGTAACAAGTCCAGTTCACCTTGATTTAACTTAGAGCTTGGTGACATAGCCAAAAAATTAAATCTCTTTTTACTTATTTTTTCACACCACATTGGATTTAAAATTTTTGTTGATTCCCCCCCCCCTAAAAACACTATACAAAAGACAAAATATAGTCCATCAGACCCCAAAATTGGCCTATGGCAATCGAATGGGTGGCAAATTTCAAATTTATTTTTTTGACTTGCTAGACATTTGTAGTTCACGGTTTGGCATGATAACCATTGCAGACTGGTAGCTTAGTTGTAGTTTTCATGTGTTGTGGACACCTAGAGCAGAAACCTGAAGACTGTGTATAGTGCCGAATCAATATCATATTGAATCAATTCAAGGTTGTTGTTTTTTTTCCTTTCGTCAAGATCCTATTGTAATTACAATAATGATTGACTCACCTCTGGAATATGTATTTCTCAATGTGATGAAAATGACAACATACTCATGAAATAAGTCTTTAGAGTGTTTTACTTTTCGAGCAATAACAAGAACAAAGAACAAGAACCCACACAACCCCTCACACTGCCAGTACAGTGTGAGGGGTCCTTACTTAGATCAGTCCTCAATTTCAGTCCTCAGTTTCAGAGTCAGTCAGGTCTGGTCTGCGTCTGTGATCATAATGTCACGGTCATCCTCTTGGGGTTGCCACTGTTCATACACTGGCATTCCAGGAGTTTACACCTGCAGCTGCAGTGGCAGGACATCAGTACAGCCTCAGGGACTGGGCTCTATAGAGCATATGCACTTACCTAATATTAATTGTTGAAATAAGTTTAAGGCTCAATTGTTCATATATGGGGTTCACTGTCCACAGGCTTTTGAGTAATTACCCAAGTTACAGTGAAATTTGATTTTCATTTTTCGTCTCCACAGACGAGAGGCAACAGTTGTTCCACCAACTGTCTCAATGTCATGATGTGATACACTGATATTAAGCAGTGGATGGATTTGTGATCCTCAAGTGTGTCACTCGAAAGCACTTGAGGACAGGGTTGAAATATGTTGCGTGAGTCAAACCAGTAACCTTCTAATTATGCCTCAGACCTGCTAGCCCGTACAAAACGCTTCATCCGCCGGGCGAAGTGGAGGCCGGGTGAGCGACAGAAGGCGCGTGTGTTTATGCTGATTAGCTTTTGTGTGATTAAGATGGATAAAACGAAGGAAATTGCATGAAACAGTTGGCTTTTTATTCACCTCATTTTGTGAGAGGACAGAAAAAATATCCATAGATAAGTGCAGCTGCTGCTGTGATTTGTTCTGTCCAAAGTGGCTCCATGCCAAACGTCTGAGCACCTGGGAGAGAGAGTTGCTTGTAGCTGTTGTGTTCCCAGTGCCATATATTTACTGCTCTGAGTGGAACCAGCCTTTGGCAGTTTTATGGACTTATCAAGGTCAGAGTTGGGATCTCATTTGTGATGTGTGCTAACTTAAGCAATGGCGGCACCATTCCTGCTGATTAGAGTGAAGATTAGACCGCTGAAAATAGATAATTGTGATAATGGCTACAAGCTGATGAAAGAGGGGACTTGCATCTTAAAGTTGTCAGCTCGGCACGACTTTACTGCCAGATTAATCAAAACCATTTACAGAAAAATTCTTCCATCTCCTCCTGCAGCTTTTAATGAATACAAAATGGCCAACATTTTGCAGGAGGTTACAGGGCCAAGGCTCACGTTGCAGCGCAGATACCTCCTCTAGCTTAAAAACTGTGGAAAAGCCTTGAGCCTACCAAAGCCCTGGTGATCAGGTGTACGAGGGAGCTTTGTTGTGCCAAAGGTGAGGAGGGGATGAGAAAAGGCTTAGCCTAGATTGATCTCAAAACACAGACTCCTCTGGCCTAGATGCTGCTATGTTAGCAGATGATTCCTCCATGAAAAACAGGCCCATACATTTCTATGATCTGGAAGCTGAGTATGCAGCTTGGCTTTTTTTTTTTTTTGCATATGGATGTCTTGATGCTCTGCAACTTTTTTCCATTTGACCCACACTAACAAGCCTCTCCGAGAGTCTCAAGTCTGAGTGGAGAAGGCTGGTCTTTGCTTTCTTCTCTTTACTAGTTTATATCCTTTACAGAGCACCATGAAGAGTTTCTGTTACCACGCACCTCTATTGCTTACAGCACAGCTCTCTGTATGTTTTGTTATTTAATCCCCACATAATGGTTGATACTGAAATAGCTGAACTGTAACAGGGAATCTAAGGCTGCACTTAAGATCACAGTGAGGTAAAAGCTCTGAGTTTTCTTTATCTGAGCGTTAGGATATAAAATGGTCAATACTGCACCGAAATTAAAATGATCATATAAAGGAATGTGTGTCATGTAGCCCGTCTTCTCTGAGCTCTTGTCAGGAGTCAGGCTGCAGTTCTGGATTGTAATCTGGAGATATGACGCAGGCCGTATGGGGAGTTAATGTAGTCAAGATGCGACAAATGGAAAGCATAACCCCAGTTTTCAGGTTGATTACATTTCAAAAATTACCGTCCCGCAGCACAATTGCATACCTGCTTAACATATTTAATAAGGCTGTAGTTAGACCTGGAAATGTCAGTATTCCTCACAATTTGATTGACAGATCTTGTTTTCTAAACTTGAGTTGCCCTGAGTACACTATTTAGCATTTGTGTGATGCTGGGGCTCTCTCTCTTCCTAGCTTCGGCTTCAAAAGAGGTCTCACTGGATGACCGCTTTTGACGTGTACTTCAGACTTTGTTGATGTAACAGGGTTTTTTTGTTTTTTTTACAGATGTGATGTAGTGAACTCACCTTCAACAAAGGCCAGATGGAACGTTGAACATGACTGGCTGTCAGGAGAAATCTTGTTTTGGGGCCTTTGTGTGTATGTGTGAGACAGAGACAGATTTAATGTTCCATTTTATGTCAGAAAGATTAGGTCTCTGAGTGCTGTCATGGTGTTCACTGGTCAGCCACATGCAGGGTCGACTAGGTTTTATGCTTTTGCAATTTGAAGATTGGCATGGTGCTCAATGATTCTGGTTCATCACAGTCTGTGTCTTATTACCGTAGTCGTGTCCATTATTGATATTTACAAAAGTCAGAATGAGTACAGAGACTGTTGTTAACATCTATCATACAAGACCAGCTTCCTGGATCAGCTGTATTGTATTAGCTGTAGTCGTACACAGAAACAGGTTGTCTGTACAATTGGCAGTATAGTGGGTCCACTCCAGTAAAGTCATTTACACAATCTGGCTAAACTTTCATCTTGTTTATTGCCAGTCTAATGGTTTGGTGTCTCATCCTGTCTTTTTCACTTGTAGCAGTGTCTCATGCTCTTAGGCCTTAGAAATTACTTTGTAATTTTATGATAAGCAATATCCATGATGGCCAGGACTATAAAAATAGGACTCAGGGATCAAAAGTATAACTATGCAGACAATGTCGAACACGCACCACAGAACTTTAAGCTCAGTTATCAAAAGGTCGAGGTAAAAGAGGGCAGTCACCAAACTGCTTACTTACTTACTCACTGCAGCAATGAGCTTGTACTATACAGACAGAGATGTACTCCTTCTCAGTCTTGTTAACTTGCTGCAAAGTGCTAACACTTGTTTTTACTGAGATAACAGGATAATTTCCTTGAGATTCCAAGAAAACAAAACTTTGTTTCTCCGAGATAACAATATAACACCTCAATGTGCATCGCCTCTGCAGCACTTTGAGTGACCCTGGGTCTTAAATATGCTATATAAATAAAGTTGCCATTGCCTTTGCCATCTAGGAGGTTAGGGAGCCCTCACAATGGCACAATCTTACTGTAGCTGCTTCTGTAGGTGGTAATGTCATTATTATAGCAAAAATAAAACTTTACCCTGATATGATGATGCTAAATGAAGGGACTATGAATGTGCGCATAGGATTTGACTCTGGAGGCTGTGAGTGTGAGTAAATCATTTCATCCAGTAGCTCTGAAGATACTTAATCTTGGACCGAACTACTCAAATGGAGTGACCAACAGAACCCAAATCTCTGTTAATGTAGAGAGAATAAAATGAAGAGCTTCCTCAGCCACATTAGCCGCTCAGATTTAGTGCTCCGTAGACAGGCTTGAACTTTTCAAAGTCCTCTCACAGAGCTTCACAGGGGGTTAAAGGTTGGCCCCAACCACTCATCTCCACCATATGTCACCTCATAACCCATTGTTACACCTTTGCTATGCAGTTAGTGAGGCATGGCACCAATTACAGTCTCCATCACCCTCCTCCGACTCGCTCGCTCCCTCACCCGTGCACATGGCTGAATTGTCTCAAAAAGAAAGGGTTTTTCAGAGAATAACGCTTGTCTCAGAAGAACAGGAATGTGATCACAAACAAACAAACAACACAGTGCAACTCTGGGAAATGCGTTCTTTAGTATTGTAGTGCCAGGATAAGTGAATCTGAATCTGCAGGAACCTGGATGGCGATGCCGCACCCAATGTGACCATATGTCGGGGTGCTTGACAGGATGCTGGGTCATGTAAGCAGCGGAATATATGGCAGGAATCGGTCACAAATCATCTTCTTTGGCAGGGCAACTTGTCAAGGATTTCAGCAGGATTAGGAGCATTATGTGTTAGTGATTAAGCTGCCAGAGTTTAGCTTTCAGCAGAATGAATGGAGAAGTAAATTTGATACTGAATTTCACAAAGGCTGATGTAAAGGTTTAAAGTTACTGAACTCAATTTAACCTGCTCACTCCTTTTGTTTTAAAGCACGAAAGCTGCAAATACTGCAAGCCTTACATCCAGGGACATTAGATGCAGTAAAGCTGATGATTAAATGGCCCTGATTGTGGTCCTAATAGCTTTATTAGCAATGCCATTTAAGCAAGGTCAATCTCACACCAGCCTCATTACTGCATAACTAGAAAAATCTGCCTCCAGTGCAAATATAGGTGACACTGAAATCACCTCTTAGCCCAGTCTCAGCATTTCCTCAATTTATCAGCATGACACGGTATTTATTGTTTACTTAAGGCTCCCGTGTTCCAGCGTGACACCACACAGTGCACTGCGGTGTTGCAGGAGCCACGACGTGGGGCGGATGCTGTTGTCCTTGAGTTTCACTTATTGGAGGTTACAAATGACCATTATTACCTCATACACTAGGGGCATATTAACAGTTATTCCATCAGCAATAAGATCCACATGTAGCTACTACCCCCCAATGCCCTGTAAACCACTTCCAAATCCCTGGACAAAAGAGAGCTGTCGGACTCGTGCTAAATATGGCATTGTTTTTTTTTTTTAAATTCTCCTCAATAACAGTAATCAGGCACAACCTAAACCAAAATGCCTGCCTCTTTTGCTGTGCCACTGAAGATTTCCAATCAGTATGTGATTGCATTATAATCATGGAGCCTTTTTTTTTCTTTTTGCTTTGCATTCTACAAAGTAAATATGTCAACATTTGGCAGCTGGCACTGCAATTAATTCTGGAGTAGTCATGTTTTTTTCTTTTCAGCCCCCCTAGGTCTGCGCTCAACATAGGTGAGAAACTGTCGTGTTTGCTCTTCCCATTTCTTGTCCGATCTTTCAACGCCCTCATTGCCATTCTCTCCCATTAATGACTAATACTGTATTCATATCATATGATAAAATAAAAGCGAGCACAATTAATTATACTTCCACAGGAGACAGGCACGTTCCAGTCTCTCTTCTCTCTTTTTTTACAGTTATCTTATCATTTCTCTAGCCCTAATCAGAGAGATCCGCGTATTCAGAGCACGCATTATCCTGGAATTGTGTTAAAGCTAATAAAGAGGCCAGATGCCTCATATTTAGCATCAAATGATCGTAATGTGGGATTATAAGGGCCAATCTGGTGCATAACGAGTCTATCTGTCCACCTTAAGTTGTACTGATTAACGCCTGATGTTATTACACTCGATAGGGCTCCTGTTGTAAAGTAATGTTCAATAAACATCATTTGTCAGTATGTTGTAGATCCTATATTGTATAAAGTGAGTTTTCCGTGTTTCTCCTGGTTGTAGATCAGCTTGAGGTTTTATTTTAATACTGTAAGAATATCACAGCCCCGGTCCACAGAGAAATGCACACAGCCTGTTTCAGAAACTGAGCCTTAAAAGCAGCTGCCAGGACTTCCTGTAACTTTGTGATGTCACAACAAAGCAGCATTTGCATGTGCCAAGCCCTGCCTACCTGATCCAACCAGTCAACACTTGCAGGATTTGGTTTCTCTATCTGAAATGTGTTATATTTTCAATGGATCTCTTAGAGAACAATCACCTAATCAAAATTGAGATTCAGAGTCTCCTCTTCTGACTGGCTGACTGACTTGTTGTTATAACAGTCAGAGAGAAGCCTAAGAGAGGAGATTTAAGCCACAAATATGTCTTTTTTTTTGGATTAATACTTCAAATAAGACACAAGTGTCAACTGTAGACTCTTCGAACTCACCATGTGGCCAAAAATTTGTGGCTACCATTCTTTGCATTACAGTTTTTGATCTGGGTTTATCGTAACTTGGCCAGATTGCCATTGTAAATCAATCTTGATGCTACATACAGTGATTGATTTTCTTCAGTCAACAGAGTGCTCCCCAATATGGCTGAGGAAGTTCATTTCCTGTTTCAGCATGGCAGCTCCCCTGTGGATGCAGCCAGGCCCATAAAGAAACATTCTTTTCCATTTTGATGTAAAGGAACTTGACTGGCCTGCGCTGGGCCAAGCTTTATACTGTCTTACTTTATATGTACAGTAATTCTCCTTGTGTTAGTGATATTGTCTTTTGTTTTATACTGAGAGAGCAGTGTCGTGCTCTGTGTCTTTGCTCTTCTCTACCTCACCTCTGAGGAGCTCTATTTATGTCCAGAGCTGAGGTGTTGATAAAAGTGTTTGCTTGCTCCCTGTGAGGAGGCCAGATGTAAAACACACAAGCACAATAGTAGTCGGGATTCACACACCCCGATGCTTTCTAGCCGAGCACGTCTTCTCCACGGAGCCCTCTGGCACATTGCCTTCCTCTTTGAAGCTCCTCCACTATTGATCGTGAACACCAAACCTAATGCATGCAGATGTAGCTCCAGTCAACAGTTCCTATAGGCTCCACAAAGCCTTCCCCCGTTCAGAAACAACAGGGCATTCTGGGATTTTTTTGTATGAGGATTCTGTTGGTTTTTGTTAAAGCTGCATAAATACACTGTACTGTGCCATCCAACTCCGCCACTCAGCAGAACAATGCTGCTGAGTGCACTGATAAAGAGCGTGACCTTTCGGCTGATACCTGCAAGGACACCCCCGAGTTCTCTTTATAAAGAGCAACCACTTCACCTGAACTCGTTAGACACATGTACACTAGCGTCTTCAATCTCATGATTCACAAGTCTAATTGCGATCATGTTGATGAGGGAATGTATCATGAATCTGATTGTTACCTGAACCTGAAGATATTTTAATTCAGCTGCTTTCACATTTGAAAACAGATGCCAGTATTTATAATGTAACCTTCCCAGACTCAGATTTAGACATTAAGTTTGCTTTATTTCATACTTCTGTGTTTTTCCTTATGAAGTTGTTTTTTAAAACTTGCTGCACATCCTCCGCTAATTTTACATGTCACTCAAAAGATAGACACATTAGCCAAGATATATGAATGTGAATGACAACACTGCAAACCACAGTAACAAAAGAAAATGTCTGAGGATTAATTGTTCTGTGAGTGAATTAAAATTTACATTATTACTATGACTATTATTATTACTGCTCCTATTTAGTCAGCCAAATAAAAACTATCCAAATAATTTCTAGCTTGAAATATTGTTTCATCAACCTAAGTAAGTGACTCACATGGACAGACCAGGGCTTGTTTAAAAGTGCTGAATGTGAAAAAAAAAGAAAAAAAGAATACTGCATGTCCCTCCTGTGGGGGGTTAAAGAGACACCTCAGCAGTTTTACACTTGAGTTTATTTGTCATGGGGGGTTGGCCTGTGGAAACAGCTGTGCCATGTGTCTTTGTCTAGTTCCAGAAAAAAACAATCCCTGATAATGCTGTCAGAGTTTGAAGACTAAAAATTAATAAGAAAAAAAAAAGTTTTACAACCTTCAGGGCTGTGTGTTGAAAGATTTCCCTAGGAGAGTGTTAGGACATTATGTAGTTAGTTGCATTATGGGAAACGTAGGCTCCAGCACCTATTCTATGCTATTTGAGCCTCCACTATTTCAGTTTTAATTTATATATTGAGAGAAACCAAGGGAAATTCCATTATGTGTATGCATAATGACAATAA
>OMNW01013998.1:11152-59048 GCA_900303245.1 Selene dorsalis
TATTACTGCTCCTATTTAGTCAGCCAAATAAAAACTATCCAAATCATTTCTAGCTTGAAATATTGTTTCATCAACCTAAGTAAGTGACTCACATGGACAGACCAGGGCTTGTTTAAAAGTGCTGAATGTGAAAAAAAAAGAAAAAAAAAAGTTTTACAACCTTCAGGGCTGTATGTTGAAAGATTTCCCTAGGAGAGTGTTATGACTCTATGTAGTTAGTTGCATTATGGGAAACGTAGGCTCCGGCACCTATTCTATGCTATTTGAGCTTCCACTATTTCAGTTTTAATTTATATATTGAGAGAAACCAAGGGAAATTCCATTATGTGTATGCATAATGACAATAAAAAAATCTTGAATCTTGAATCTCTCATGTCTCTTGTGAGTCCCCCAACAAAATGGAAGTGCAATACTAAATTACTGCACTGCTTCTTTAAGTCGGTAGCCCATGTATCATCTCCCAGAATGCATTTTTTTAAAGATTTGAACAAATCCTCTGAAACAGGCTATAGGCCGGGGAACTCCAACAATGCATCATGCATTTGCCAGTCCAACAGGAAAGTATGTGAGCACTTTTTCACTTCAGGAGGAAGAGCAGAAATCAGCTTTCAAAGCCTTTAGTTGGAAGGTAAACCTCCATACTTTCAGCCCTCAATGTTATATGAGTGCAGATCACGGAGTAACTGAACCCCCCCTCTGATACCCCGGACTAATGAAATTCCTTGAGGGCTAGCAGCTTGGTGAGATGGGTTACCCCGCACCATCTGTTCAATGGTAGAGGAAACTCCAGGATACACCAGGTCTTTAGCTGATGAATTAATTTTCTTAAAACATGAATGAAAAATACTAAGTAAGCAGTATCATTGTAGCTTTACAGGTTGTGTCACATTTGCAGTAGAGAACACGACTGGCTTATATCCAGCTCTTAATGAAAGGGTTAAGGGTTATGTTATGTGAATATGAGAGAAAACTGATGCAAGCAAGCAATTCACTTGGCTGCCTCCAGGCAACAGAAAAGGTGATCTTCTCACAAGGCGTATTTGAAACAACAGGGCACGAACTGGAAGTTACATGAAGAGGAGTGCAATGCTTAGCGGTAGTCAGTTGTGTTATTGCCGGAATTATATGTCTGGTGGGTGTTGAGTAGCATTTGAGCTGGGTAGAGAGGTTGGCAATGTTTTCCCATCGAAAGCATCAATTATGGAATCATATAGACGTAAATGAACACAAGCCAAAGCCAAATCAGGCAAGACTGTGACTAACGCAGGAAAACCTTCATAATGCATCATCTGCTGATCTCAGTGCAGCCTCATCGACTCTGCCAAACCAAACACTCAAAACTGAAAATTAAGTAAATTTTTATTGCTTTCCATCAGGTACTTTGGGAAAAAAAAAAAAAGTTTGTTTGTTTGCTTATGTCAGACGAAGCAGATGGTGTGAGATTCTTCCCTGCATTTTTAATGGTCACAGTGGAGTTAAAGAACACACAGAATCCTTAAAATGTTGTCCTTAAAAAAATTGGTATGTGCCGTGAATTTTGAGTCCATATGAAACATGCTTTCGCTTCGATTTTGCGCCGATGTAACTTCCTGTTCTCTAGGCGAGGTGACACCACCAGGGTGGAAAGTGTATTACTCATGTCAATTTGTAAAGCAACGAATCACTACCACATCCTCTAAGAACTTCACAATGCCCTCAGTAAGTGAAAATGACAACCCCTGACCTCAGTGCGTGACTGAGAGCAGGGAACAACTCCCATGTGAACCTCATTAAGGCTAAATGGAAGAAATCTGCAGCAGGGAAGCTGAGGGAAGGAATCCAGCGTCCCCATGCAAACGGGGACTAATGAGCAAAAATCATCATAAAAGCTCTTATTGCATTAAGTTCCAGGGAGTGGCAGTGTGGTTAAATTATTAAACTGTCCCTCGTCTTTGCTGAGGATCGGCTGGAATCCTCTAAAGGATCGTTCTGGATCCATGCCTGCTTTAGGGGAGCTACTTCTTGAAAGTGTCACGGGTTAGTGTGAGATATTGCAGTTGTTGAGGGCCTGTGTCCAGCTGTGCATCTGGGGGATCCGCAATGAGATACTCTGGTCTGGGAAAATGCATATAATTATTAATACGCCTGACTAGACTAATGTACAGTGTGGGCAAATGTTGAGTAAACTCCAGTATGTTTTATGGGTTTAAGCAGTTAGGCTCTAATGGTAGTTCATTAGGAGTCAACCATTGCTTATTATTATAAATGTTTCATTTTACTTTCACTCTCTGCAGATCAATTTCTGCACCAATCAAACGCTGAGGCACCGAGCTTCAGTCTTAGAAGTCACTCTAGTAAAACCGTGCAACTGCAAATAACCTCCTAAGTATGCTTGCCCAAAGTTAACATTTTCAGAGTGTAGAGACAATTAATTATTTAATCAATCACAAATTAGCTTTGAAGTGGGATTTTACTCACTGCTTAAAGCTACCTCATTCTTAATACCTACGGTGATTCCTCAATGTTTGTTTTTCCTTCCAAAGATAAAGTAAATAGCAGTTCTGCTGTGTGTGTGACATATTTAAGAGGAGGTTAAAGACCCCCTCATGAAATTTTAGTTTTAACCTTGTTAACATATCCACTAGTGTTTTTCCTATAATGAGACCAGACATAAGCACTTAACAATGTGACTGAATATTTCCACCTCACAACAGCAGTGAATCAGTGACAATGTCTCAAAAACAAACGTGGACTCAGCCAGGGGTTCATATGTCATATAGGATAGAGGGCTAGCGTAATTACCACCAATAACAATGTGTCAGCACTAACAAGCAAACAAACAACATAAACAAATAAAAGATGATAACAATGCTTGTTGTTCTGATCTCTGCTGGTCTCAGATAAGGAGTCTGTTTAGACCAGGGCCAGAGTTTGGGTCCAACTGAGAGTCAAACATATGTCTGAGTCTCTGTGATATTGATGCTCTCTGTTCTCTCTCATGTCACATATGAGCGAACAGCAGAGGTAAGGGGTCAAGCTTCAGGCCTGATCCAGAGTATCTCAATGAGGAAGTGAGAGTGGATGAATTTACAAGTACTTTTAGAGATGTTTTTTGCTTTTTTATGTGGCAAAATCATGTTAGATAAAATATTAATCATAGCACAGTATTTTACATAAAAAAACATTTTCAAACATGTCTGGAGGAGAACAATGAGGCACACAATTGTTTGCCAACCCAAAAACACAACACACAAAAAAAACAAACAAAGTCTATTATTTTTCCTCCATGTTCCCGATACGTCTCTGTACAGGTTTATGTGTAGGTTCCAACACTGAGGCTGAGATCTGCATCTTTTGAGATCTGCATCAGCCACAGAAACCACATCCATCACTGATCTTTTGTTTGTTTACTCTTTGCATCCCAGCAATCACATCTGCCTCATTACACTCTGTTAAAACTCTAAAATGGTTTCTCAACATGCAGAGCTGTAAAAAACAAAAAAAAACAAAGCTAACTGCAGTGCGACGTGACTTTAAAAAACCAGCCAACCAGCCCTGATTATTGATACACCATTGATACACCTATGAGGAAATAATGGCAACGTGAGCACCTATCTATCTATTTGAGAACTGTCGACTTTGAAATTACACATATTATCAGGGAAAACCACAGCAGAAAAAGACAGTTTACAGTTCCTCGTACAGAAGTTGCATTGTTAGCCCACAGCGCCATGTTCTGAAAGAAAAATAAACAAAAACACGATAAAATAATGAAATTGTAAATGTATCAACGGATGTTTAATATTGAAAAACTGTTTGCCAATTATAGAAATTAATATTATTGAAATGGTCAATCTCCAGGCCTCTTGTATTGATGCTTGTACTTATGTGATTGCCACCTTTACCTGTCCGCATCCCACAACAATCCTTGTCTTCATTTGAATCATATAGATTTGTATTTTTTTTGTTTTTACACCATAGGCTTTACAGCAGCCACTTTACTCTGAAGCTACTACAACCACAGCATTAAAAGTTTCATGTGCGCAGTGTGTTTGTTTCATATTTTGACAAAATATTCAAAATTATTCATGAATTTCATGTTTTTGAGGAAAGCAGAAGGACTATTCTAGTAAATAGCTCCCATGTTGGATAGAGTACTTTTCACTGCATGGTCTGACATCAGAGACAGTAGCATTTGTCTCATGGGCCTGACTCATGTTTTTCTGAATATTCCACTACCTGACTGGTGTAAAGAAGTTCCTCGAAATAAACAAGCCAAGGGAAAAACAATGGCCGCTGCTCCACTCCTTAGATTTTCTTAAATCCTGTATACGTTTCACCCGTTGTCGCCATCATGACCAAGCTGGTGCATTTAACGTTTATCATTAAGCCTCAGTTTTGGAAGCAGAGGAGTTGCGCACTTGAAATGAAATCGAAAGAGCTTTGAGATTACATTTAAAAGTGTAGCCCACAATATAAAGACACGTATAATCACGATAAACAATAAATGGGGCTTGCAGAGGCAGGCAGGGTGTGGAGCTGCTGCCTGTGACAGTCCAGCTGGAACATGTTGTGCAGTAGAAATGAGAAGTTCAATGTATTTGATTTAGCCTGTGGTTTCTTGAATAGCAGCCTGGAGGCATCAGCTCATATTCTGCCAACTCCAGGTGACTATGAACTAAGGTGGTCAATGATACTCAAGCTTTGAACTGGACCGGCTTTTCCCAGACCTCAGTGTGGAGTATCTGTGTGAATAATGCTCTTTGACATTTTGTTTTTTTTTTTTGTTTTTTTTTTTGTTATTGTCTTTTTCCCCTCTCACACTCAAGTTTCTAAAAGCAGCCCAGCAGAGGTGAGGGTGTTTGTGATATACAGCCACCTTTGAGTTGGTACCAAGGTTTTGCATGTGGTTGTCATTGTTGTGGATTTATTAGCAGCAGATCTCATAAATTATTTCAGAAACTGCAGATATGTTGACCCTGAAGTAGAGCCATCCAGCTCTGTTTGCTATTTTCATGCCAATCCCAAGATGCTACACACCAACACCCTGCAGAATACTTAATTGACTTCCCTGTGGGCAGTGCCGCAGCCATTTTCTCCCACTCCATCCCCCACCCCGCTGATTTTTATGCCGCTACTGTCAGCTCTCATGATGTCGCAGGCCTTTGAGTACTTCATACATACATGAGCTTAGAATTTGATTAATTTAGCAGCTAAATTTGTTTTCAGTCATTGCAGTCTTGCTGCTGGGATTCTGTCCTTGACATGGCTAATTGACGTGTTTATCATGCCCACTCCTTGTGAAAAAGGAACTACTGTGGTGTAGTTTAAAGGGAGGAAATGGAGAAGGACACAGTGAGTGAGTATCTTCTCTCCAGACAGCATGCATAATTGCAGGTTGCTATGCAACTGAATATATCCTCTGCTATGAATTATCTCTCTGTCAGTAGAAAGTCAAGATAAGAAAAGATCTCCTTTGCATATGAATAAAGCAAAGTTGTACTTCGCAGATCGCAGATGTATCAATCAACATGTGCGTCCACATGTGAGCATGACTTGCATGATTGCACACATGCAGCTAAGTACAAGAATGTGGAAACCATGCAGGTGGATGACACATGTAATTTATGATGGTGTACGCTCATATCAACACCGAGATGATATATAGAATATTTACATTTTCAATTTAATTCTGATTGCAAAGTATAATAGCTTCAGAAAATTGAGGCCTAGTCTGTATTTTGCATTTCTATAGTGGGTAGCACTGTGCAAAAAAGAGACGGTGCTGTATAATCCCACAGCTCTCAGAGGCTGTGAAGCACCTACTGTGCATGGTAGTTCAGTGCTGGAATGTTGAGGATGATCACACCAACTTGCCTTAAGGTCAAGGAGAGAGCACCAACCTTGCCTTGCCACAGCTGATATTGTTGTGTTTCTCTGTTGGCGCGCTACACACAATTGGGAACTAACCCTAACCTGAAAACGGCTTTAGTCGCAAAAACTCAACCAAACTTTAACAACGGTGGTGCCAGAAGAGAAGAGGCTGATCTTCACTGTTTTTTCTAACAGGCACTGACAAATGACCCACATTGTCTTTGAGGTATGAAGACTTGTCACCGCTTTTATGCCAAACTGGCACATGCAGTTGAAAACATAGACTCAACACTCAAAACATGAACATCACTCACGAAAGTGCCGCCTGACGGACTGACCTGAATTTGGCTCCTCATGAATACATCTGAAGCTGCGGAGAGCACGGCCACCTCCTCTCCTCTGCATGTACATTAAAGAATTCCCATTTGTCTTCTCCGCCGTCAGAAAAGTTTGGGGAGGCGTTGTCGTCTGTGTTCTTGGTGAGGCGGACTGTGTGGGCGCTGTCTTCACTAGGTCCTCTGCTCATTACAGCATTCACTCACCCTGTGATTGAGTGCATTTATTCCACAGCTTGACAGTGGCAGGAAACACTCAGAAAGAGACAGAGGGAAATGCAACAAAGGTCCTTGTTACACTCAAACCAGGAGTGAGTCTGTAGTTGTGTGGTATGTGGACAGTGTTTGTGCTGTATGTGCTTGGCCACCAGAGGACACCCTGGTTGTCAAACTTGAATGGGAAATAATACTAAACTGCCAATCACATGGCTTCAAAGGTTGATGACAGTAGATGCTGAGCTATCGGGATACATGTATCTGTAGAGTTTCAAGTCTGAGGGAACTACCTTAATACTGTTCATATCCTTTGTTAGGTTAGGTGACCTCTAGACGTACACCTGTAGTAATTACTATGGGGGCCAAGCAGGAAGTCAGGCATCGTAGTAACCTGACAATGTCGAGTGTAGAAGGAGGTTGTTATGGATGAGGCAAGTCACAAGACTTTCACACATGTCTTTTACTGCAGCTGTCAGTTCAGACATTCATTACTGCTACCATGATGTCTTTGGTCCTCAAACCTTACAGAAGTGCTCATTCTAACCCAGCCAAACTTCTGTTACCACTCCACACACATAACTGCATGTTTATTAAAAAGGAAATCCCACTGAGACACAAGGACTCATTCTCAGAGAGAGAGTTTCAGATGGACACATTTATCAGTCCAGTACATAGAGCATTTACATGAAAGTGCCAAGTGCTTCCACTTTTCTGTTGTCCTTGAAAATAGTTTAAAAACAGGTTTGAAATCCCTTAATGGAATCAAACTGGACAACTTCAGAACCTGCTGTGGCAATAAAATAATGAAATGATAAAATAATGATATATAGATGATTCACATAATTTCATAAGACCTGAGCTGTGGGAACAACGATGACTGCCCATGATTATGAGGTGTGGATAAGCACTTTCTGATTCTTAATTATTTGTTTGAATATACTCTTGTTGAAGATGTCACCATTCATGTCTGTACAGTCTGACCAGGTAGATTAAAGCCACTCTGTACCACACATGAGATTTCTGACTTTGCTGACCTCTAGTGGTAGGATTAGAAACAACACTGTGGCCTGAAGCATTGCGCTACACACTCATGTGTGTCCCACCAGGGGAGACAAACGTGATCGAACGAGAATCTTGTGCCATTAGAACATTTTGAAAGAAGCGATAATCAAAAATCAAAAAGCATCTCAGCTTTCAAAAGAAACAAAAATAAAAACCACTACATGACAGAAGGATACACAATATGAAATTCTAAACGTGTGCCTGAAGTCAACTACTCTCCAAACTGCTGTGAGAAACACAGCCTTTGAATTTGATATCTTAATGATGGCTGGCTTGTGTGAGTCTAACAGGAACCATTGGCTGGGAGGCCAGCAGCTCATCTCCAGTTTCTGCAGTGCGAGGCAGCTATGGTTTACCAGTCCTCCCCCTGAGGCAGGATGCCAGTCTATTACAGAAGCTTATTCTCATCCATCTTCCTGACGTTGAGTGTAAGCCAGAGAAGTTTCTGGTCCTGGATTTTAAGTCTTTTTTTTGTGAATCATTTCAGCTTCTCCCTCCACCCCACCCCAACACAACCTTCACACTGCAATACCTCTCCCTGTGGAGAATTTCTTAGTAGACTGATCAGAAACAAATCCATTACTGCGCACAGGGTAAACACAATTAATACGTTCGTTGATGCTGTTAAGGCTTGTTTGTGCGTTTGCAAGGCTGGAGGGATAGTGTAGTAAATATGGTCCAACAGGCCTTGATGAAAAGACAGGAAACTAAAACCTGCTGGTGGACTTTATCAGTGCCCACAGCAGGCATCAGATTTTACCTGGAGACTGATGTTATGGTAATAGATACGGGGGTCCAGCCACCAGCCAGGCATTCAAGCTATCGATTTTGCGGAGAGATTTTTTAGAGTAATCAAAGAGCTGTGAAATCCTTACTCCGCAAGTGCTCAGAGCTTCAGGGACAGCTAACAGGATTGCTTTCTCTGGTGAAGCTGAGACTTGGGTAAACTGATACGTCTTTCATGCTAATGTATACACACTGATGTGGGTGGAAGTGGGGGCAGTCCACCTGGAGTCTGCCAACACGCACACTCGGGTCAGAGCTTGAATCAGTGGAGCAACCTCACAGTGTCTGGCTTTACTTTAGTGGGACCTTTCCCTCCACTTTCACCTCCACCCTAAACTGACACCACTCATCACACGGTTGGTGACGTGGTGGAGTGATGAAACGTCCAGTAACAAGCTTTTAAACACATCCATGAAAGCCCAAACACAAAACTCCACTTGCACAAGTGGAACCATATAAGTCCATTTGGTGGATGTTTAATTCATTACATTTTGGGCAAGATTAGTATATTATATATAATAAGTAGAATTATATGTAGATTTATACAATTTTGTACCATAAAAATGCATAATGCAGTTTATTTAAATCAACTAACTTTAACATTCATCATTGCCAGATCATGATTCTGGTTCATTTGTCTGAAAGACTGCTTAGTAACATTAACATTGTTTTAAAGATGAAGATGGAGAAACAGCATGTTTGGATAAGACTTGCCATAAATAACTTGATCATTTACTGTGAAATTGTGGCATCACTTGATGGTACAACGGAAGACTGCACTGAGTTGCATTATGGGAAGTGTGGGACATTATTCTATACTTGGGAATGCTGCATCTACTGCTCATTGTTCATTTCAGGTTCCCTACATGTAATACAAAGTATTTCAAGTACTCTTTCATATGTTTACAGTGTATCTGCACCTATGTACTTTATTACAGTGTACACATAAACAATAATGGCAGATGATTGATGACCCTGCTCAGTGCTGATACAATAGTGTGATGTCAGAGGATAATTGTGCGATGGCTTGGCGATTGTGTGTCAATACCATTATCTCTAACCTACACCTCCAGTTTTGTTCAATGAACCGCACTGATTGGTCTTCAGTATATGGATAAAAATGATAAACAAAACAAAAGTAATGTATTGTCAGTTCAAACTAGTTCATACATAAATGCAGATAATTCTAAAGGGTTCACTTCCAGTTTGTTGCCCACTGACCTGTTGTCTTTTTCTACCTCGATTTTTTGTTGATAGTTCATTGTGCACTCTGCTGGTTAAGGTCCACTGAACAACTTATTAGCTGCAGTGAACGCCAGCCCGTGATGGCTGAAGTTTGTATTGATTATCAATAATTACGTCATTGTTGATTTATTTATTTATTTATTTATTTTTGCATTTCTGTCCAAATGAGGCTCTTCTACATTCTTCTCAGTCCACATGTGTTTTTAAAGCAATGTTTTCGCTTTACTCCAACATTTTTTTACCGGGGCTGCCCTAAAGGCAGTCTTGAATGCAGCTTACTAATTTTTATTTTGAAGACCACGGCTGGAAATGATGCCTGATTTTTCTGTTTGCTCAGTCTCAGGGCTATAAGGTTCCATCAAAAAAAGGAAATAGTATTTTAATGAAGTAAAAAACAAAAACAAAAAAAAAAACAACAAACAAACCTCAAATCATTTGTACTTTTCCCCAAACACACTCAAACTTTCATTTTCTGACATTTCAGGTTCTGACTTTTTGAACAAAGAGCAGCTTGAGCAGAGTGCTGCAGAGTGCTTTACAGTTAGAGGTCAGCAAGCAGGTTGATGAAGTGGACATGTAATGGTTGTAATATACGTATGTAATATATGGAGAAATGAATGCATCAACTGATCCTATTAGTAAGACTCAATACATAAATGGAGTTTGCACCATTTCACGTGATCAGTAATGACTTCATTAAGGGCACATGTGCTGTTTAACTGGTTGGAGCTAATATATCGTATCCTACATAAAAGTGAAATCCATTGTAACAAACAAGTGTTGCAATAACTGGATAAGTTCAAAGTCATTTCCTGCCCTTCTACACGTAATTTCCCCACCGTACCATTAGCAGATCTTGATCCTTTACAGCACATGTTTGTCTTTCTCTTTTCGTAAAGAGTGTTTACGTGATGAAACAGTTTATTCATCCTTATGTTAGACAGCTCGCATCTCTTCCGCTATAACAAGGACGCTCCGTGCAGCTGAGGCAGGGCCTTGTTCATGCCATTGTCCATGAGCTTGTTTGTGTCGAAAAGTCTAATGTGTGTCCTCATATCTTCTGCTGTGGTTCACAGTGTCAGGTTTTCATATTCAAAAAATATTTTCAAGCGCAAATACGACAGTCTTTAGTGTTGTGGCTCCGGGGCCCACGTCTGAATCCTTGTGGCCCAATCATTTCTTGAGGATTGCTGGACTTATCAGGATACGCAGTGAATGATCGAGGCTAATGGCGTTGGCTGATATGTGCTCAGTGCCCCTTATTTTTATTTTATGGCCTGAGATGGGGCAGCGGGGTTAACCTCATCATGCAGGCAAGTCATTATTGCTTCTCATCATCTCTGCTATTGATTGCTCCCAGCATTTGGGAATGGAATCCTCCATATTATCAGCCCTAAATACCTGTATCAATCATGTATAACGTGATGGATATTGTGCAATTATACATGCATGCATTTGCCATGCCCCAGTTGGAACTTGGTCCCTGCAGTTCCTAACAACCATTGGTGATGTTTTGCTGCTCTATTTAACAGTCATAAATACTTGATTTCAAAACCTCTGTCTAGAACATGTAAAGTAGTTTAGTTTTTTTTTTTCTTTTTTTGACATTTTATAAATTTATAAACCTGCTTTTCTAATATTTTCTGATTAGTTGATGTCCGGTAGAAGCACAAGCTTGTACTGCTGGTCCCTCAGCATCTTCCCTCCAGCGGTCTCAGAATATGCCTTGCTAAAGGGCATTTAAATAGTCCTAATATAGGAAATGGTGCATCTCATCTCTTTGGCATCAAAGCCGTTTTTTTTTTCCCAGCCACATTCCCAACAACATTAAGTCTTTGATCTTCTCTCTTTTTGTCTTCGGAAAGCTTCTTTGTCATTTGATGTCGTCTCAAGAGCAATAGCTGATGGAAATGCATGTAAAAGAAAATCCAGTTTTCAGTTTTGATGCGGCCTATGTATGTGTTGATTTACCCTCTGTGATCCCTTAAACTACTAACTCTCCCTGAGCCTAACATGAAGGTATGATAAATAATGTCTCTCTTCAGCTCCTGGCACTTGCACTTGTATAAATTCTACATTGTATTTCTAACTGCGATTTCGATTTGTTAGACAGTTTACAGAGGAATGAAACAGAAATGTGAAGAGGGGGAATGATACAGACTCAAACTCCAGACTTCGGACTTAACAGGTACATGGGTCAAGTCCTCAGACGATTCAAAGTCTGGCTAGCAAACCATCCGCTAATGGTTGTTTCTGAGTGGAATTCTAATGGACTCGGTCGGAATGAGGGATGTTAAAAAAACAACTAATTTCTCTTTCGATTAAATGGCAATTTAAAGTTTTTTAAAGAGAGAAAAGAATGGGGAAAAAGTTACAACTGAGCAGTGTGTAATCTGAATCACAACTTGTGCAGGAATTAACGTTGGATGTGTTTTCAGGATGTGGCTAAAGTTAGTTATCCGAGCATCAACCTTCTCACCGTGCACTTTAACGTCCACATTCTTGTGCTGAATGTAGTTACGCATCGATCCATTCGAGTGGTTACACGCCAGTTTAATCTGTCGCAGCCTCCACACGAGCATCTTTTCATTTTCTAGAACAAAGCACCATCAGATCTGACTTATGAGATGTCATCTGTCCCACTTTCCACCTTGCTTGTTTACAAGCATGTTGGCATTAGTGCAGCGTGGGGGGACAGCCACAGATAAAATAAGATTATAACAGTCTTTTACAGTGGGCAAATAAGTAGCAGTATGACAGTGGACAGAACAAAACACAACGGCACAATGTTAATGTCAAATACTATGATTAAAAATAGACAGACAAAGGCTAATAGCAGGGGACTACATAATCTATGGGACATAACAGTTTACCGATGATAATCTTTAGCTGATTAAATGCACTCAGACCTGTTTGAAACCAAATATATACAATCTAAAAATGAAGCGTCTGAGCTCACCGTTGCAGCATCCTTGACGTTTTAAATGGCGGTGTATTAACCCCTTTTTTATTTACTGTAAATAGCAGTTTTCAGTCATTTAATTATAAACTTTTTCCACTGGCTTTTGTCACTTCTGACAGATTATTGAATGCCTGTAGCGTATCTCAGGTAACGTAAATGTGGCTGATACAGAAGCCTAATTTTGTTCAGCTTTTAAATTTAAAGCCACGCTTTAAAAAAAACAAACAAAAACGTTTTACTCTAAAATTCTAATTCACTGTTCAGATGCAGAAGTCGCCACTTGCTTTGGAGGAGAAAGAGAAATTCATCCTTTACTGAAGTCAGGTCGTTTTTGTGTGTGTGTGTGTGCATTAGTTTTAAACATTATGCGACTTGAACGAGATGCACGGCCTTGTTGTGGCACTGAGACCTTGTCAATTCAGATTTTAGTTTTCATGATGGAGATGAATTTACATACTTCCATCTAAACCCAACACCCCTGGGTAATTTGGTGAAATATACACCCCTTTCTATTAAAGCCCCTCTTTTTTAATTTAGACTGATACAAGACACCTGTTTTTAACATCAAACATTTCTGCTGCAGCACTGTGTTTTAGCTCTTTAATCAGATTTGTTGTTTTGTGCTACATAATTAAGTTGGACAAACACTTTGCTGCGTGTGTCCATATAGACTTAAAAGTGCATCCCCATAATTATATGCTGGGTGTATTCAACTAATATGGATATACAATGGTCCACTCCACCTCCCCCTTCATAAGCTGCTTACAGAACAACAATGGGTTTTGTTTGCATTGCAGATGAGAGGCCCTCTGAAGAGACAATTTAATGAACATGTAGGTCATTTTTGATGTGCTGTGTGTACTAGTATTAACTGTTGAGTTTGCTACACAAACTCCCGCGGAGTCAATTGTGGTCTATAGGTGAAGTGGGACCGTACGGGGGAGTTAAGTGCTTTATTAATCACGCAACAAGCAATACAAACAATGATGGACTTCATAGATGTCTGCTCGTGCAAATGATAATGAAGCATCAGGCCCTTGTCGGACAATCTGCTTTCAGATGTGAGATTTGCTGAGTGGCAGAACCAGTTAACACACAGTACGTCAAAACAATGTGAACGAATCTGTGTTAAATTCAACTTTCTATTAATCTGACCAGTCAAGCAAAAGCTCTTAAGGGATTGAGAATTATCTCAGGCCAACGCAGCACTTTATGATCATGCAACCAGTGGATAGTAATATCTTTAATTGAGCATTGTGAGCGATAAAAATTTTGACCACGTTTCAAGTCGGCTGTATCAAGATATCAGGACTGGTTCATTGGTCAGATCGTTCAGGACCAAACATCATTGCCTCTTGGTCGGGGACATCTATTTAGCTGTCTCATTACTTATGAATTATGACAGCAGATGAGCACTTCTAGGGGGAACCGGGCCTCAGTTGTGTGGTCATAAATGTGGTATAATTGCTTTTGATTGCAGAACTTTTTGTTAGTGGGTGGTGCCTGCGCCCTCAGATCAATACTGTAGTAGACAGTGATGGTGTTGCCACCCTCTTGGGACATGGCCCTCTGGGGATGACAGTAAGTGGAGATCTCTCTCAGACACTCTTTGTTTTTTATCCTCTGCCTTTCTGCTTTCACCTCCTGCTTGCCCTACCTTACCCGCCACCTCACCTCCCCACCTCCTCTCATAATGAAGCCTAAGGCAGTTGGGAAGCACTTATGTCCATTCCCACCCACTGCTCCATCCTTGCTCCCTAATGCACATAGCCAGACCAGACCATAATTAAAATTTCAGAACAAATTTCAATCCTCTTTTATTATTTAAAGCACCAAAAGCTGTAGCTGCATCCAGAGACCAAGTGGAGGACAATCAAGGGTGTGGCCATTATACCAGTGAGCAATCAGACAGGCACAGAGATTATTGATTACACTGATTAGTTTCTATGTTTGGTGCTTATTAGTGCTAAAATCCAACACAAAAGTCTATATAAAGCTCCATATTTACACTTCTCCTGTGTTTTATCTGAAATGTTGATTCATTGGAAGATACATTCATAGTGTCAAGAACCAAAAACCATCTCAGTGTAGGTTTTCACCTGGCCTCTCTCTGGAGCTCTAGTAACAACAGGTCAACAAGTCATTTAGAAAAGATGAGGCTCTGAGCCTCTCCTCTTATTGGCTGACTGTTTTCTGAGTGATTCAGTAAAAATGGAGCAAATTTCAAGTAAAATGCTCTAAGAAACGAAATACTGAAAGTGTTGGATGGTGGGTACAGGTGGGCGGGGCTGGGTCACTGTGACCCTGTGACATCACAAAGTTACAGGAAGTCCTGAAGGCTTTTTTTTTGTAGAGGCTCTGAATTTCATAATCAAAGAAGACATGAACATCTCTATTTATACAACATGGGACCTATCGAGACAAGTGTAATAGTACAGCTTTTTTTATTTGGCTTTTTCATCTCAAGTGTTATTTGCTCATAGCTTTTACTTGGTTTCGGTGACAGTTTATTGAGGACGTGGGAGGCTTCTCTTCAAACAATAACCAAAATGAATTTTGAAGGCCACACATTTCGGCACCAAGCTAAGTAATCGATCAGGAACCCTGTCGGCCCCCTGTGGATAAAGAAGGCTCATTCCAGGTTGCAATAATAATAATAATAAAAAAAAATAATACTAATAAATAAAGAATAACAGATTTATTTTGCCTCGCTCTCTCTGTGTCTCTTGTGTGTTTTGCAGGTTTGAATGGGCATCAGGTGCCTTGCGGGACACACAGATCGGTGTTTTTCTTTGTTGTTTTTCTGGCATAAACAGGCAGATTTCTGCTGTTTGTTGTCTATGGGAGTCCCTTTGTTTTCTCTCCAGCCGGGGAGGTGTGCTCATGCATATAATGTATCACAAATCACAGCGCCCGTTAAAGTGCCATCAGCAGGATCCTCCCACGACACGTGCTGCGTAATGTAGTTGTTGTGTTAGACTGTACGAGCATATATCGCTACATCATTTAGCAGAGCACCTTGTGCCTGGTTCTCTGTAAAGAGTAATATTACCCGTGAGCTGCTGTCCTAAATCACCCTCTGACATTTTATTGAATCACAACTGAATGCACATAAGCTATGTGCCTTAGTAGCTTTAAAGTAAGACTGTATGAATGGAGAAAAACAAACCAGGAGCCAGCTCAGGAACACCGCCTGCATACCAAGCCACTGGCACATGATTAAAGCAGCTCTTGTGGAATGACCATGTTTCAAACTAAAAAGACAGCAGCTTAAAAAAACACCATTTACTAACTGGACTCGGGCTATGTGTGAATCTGTCATGTAACGGTCTAGACCAGGGAATATTACTGGTTTTAGTCTGTGAGTCATTAGATACACTCATTCCCCAGGGTCAGGGCTAACCCTCACATGTTCACATGAATGCATTTCATTAGGAGTGAAAAGGGCAGAGACATGAGGATATAGACCAGTTCAGGTAGTTTGCAGTTACACTTGGCCTCAGTTTACAATGTGGCACAAGACGCCTATGTAAAACTATTGTCACTCTCTCTACCCAATACAGTCTGTGGCTTTAGTCTGAGGCCCCCGATGCTAGGTGGTGGCTAAAGTAGGTCATTCCACTTCATTTCACCCCGTTGGTACTGAGCAGATCTTGTGGAGCGACCAATTGGAAGGTCGCTATTACAGATGCACAGTAAATTAGTTTACAGCTGCTTGTGCTTTGCTGCACCTTTTTTTTTTTACTGTGATTTGTAATCTAAAAACAAAGCACTTGACTCCTTAGCATCACAATATTATTCCCAATGAGAAATACTTAAGTGTTTTGACAAGCAATCAAGGAAACACTGCAAATAATAACCATGTAACTTTTTCCTTAGCAACAAAGCTACTCATGCATTTTCATTCCAGTTAAAAACAACTTGGATTTCGCAGAGTAACAATCAAGTTGGCTGATTGACAGCAAATGAGTGGTAAAGAGTAAACAGGAGTCAAACTCTGCCTGTTAAACTTTTAATATCACATTAATATTTTAAGCGTATTACCTTAAAAAGCTCTGAACTGGCACCTCCAGGATTCAGGGATGAGTGCCAGCTTGTCAGTCTGTGAAACTAGCACTAGCTCAGCAGCCAAAGAGACTGAGAGCTGTCATCAGTGCCATAGATTCAGCACGGTCAGATCTGACTTAGTGGAAGTCCACAAACGCTTCTCAACATCATGACTAGATTATATGTGTATATTTATTTACATGGTAACACCAGTAATTCTAGTACAAAAGAAGGTATTAGGGTGATGCCTAGAATCATTAGCAGTAAGAGGAATCATGGCCAAGGAAGCTCAGTGCGTTCAGTGGTACTACACCATAATAACTGTCTTCAGTGAATGTACTTGTACTGTTGTTAACTGATGTTATTTCTGCAATTTAGCAAAACAGCAAAAAAAGAAAAAAAAAAGAAACACGCTCAGTTGCTGCAAATTTGTGGTTGTATGGTTGTAAACACATTTGTATCATTTGTGTTGCAGACCAACAGAGTGGTAAATCATTACACATCTAGGTGATGATCACATGTCAGTCTGAGGAAACAGGTAGTTTGTGGAGGTGTAAAAGCACAGACTTGTCAAAATCTCACATTTTCACTTTGAAGCATGTCGTATCATAGCTATAAGCCTGGTTAGTTAAAAAAAAAAAAACAACCTCTACATAGACACCTGCAGGATTCAGAGCTGTGAAGCTCCACTCGTCCTGTCAGTCTGTGAAGCTAAAATTAACATTAGCTTAAGCAGCAACAGCGCAGAGCCGTTAACAGTAGCATGAGATGCTGTCAAGGCTGTCATCAAAACACCATCAACACCTCGCTCTTATTCCTGTTGAATTTTAACATACGTGTTGTAAATCGGTCAAAAATCTGGCACCAGAACACAAAGTTCACTGACTAAGAGACTAAGATGTGTGATCAGGCTTTGTGAAATAATATTTATTTTGAAAGAAAACAAAACTACAGACCTGTAGATGAAGTTTCAGCTTCAATAAATTGCTTAAACATGTAATCACAACCTTTATTGCACCTGGAAATTATATAGGCCTTTGTTTATAGTGATATGAACTTATGATAGTTACTGATAGTAACTTATTACGACACAGGATTAGTTTTGAATGTTCATTCTAATATAAAAGACACTTACAGCTAGACCAGTTGCACTGACTCACTCTCTACTGTCTGGACCCACAGGACCAGTATCACTTCCAGTTTGGATTTTATCCACTTTGTTATATTAAATAAAAAAAAGTCACTAGTTGTTACCTACCTAACATCACTGATGTCCTGCAAAGCTAAACTACTTTAAACTTGATGTGCATCCGCCTGTGTTGTATTACTGTAGAAGTTGATTTATCAGCCTTGAAGTTTTCTAAAACACTAAAACACACACATTTCATGTAATAGCTACACACTATGAAGTATTAATTAAGCATTATAAAATACTCAATTCATCATTTAGAAAGCTTTCCTCCTGCATAGATACAAATTAGTTTGTCATTTATAAACTCTGGATTTATATATTTATATTTATTATATGTTATATTTATATTTTATTTATCATCTATAATGTGTTTAATCAGTTATTAAGGAGATATCAGTGGATCTTAAGATTAAATCTCAGTTAAATTATTTATAAACTATTTAGATGAACATTTATGCTGCTCATTTACAAACAATGATTTAGACATGTACTCGTGGTTAGTGAGGGTGTTAATAGAGGTTATAATCAAGAGTTAAACATTTATAACCATGTTATAAATTACTAATGACAGTATCATAAATGTGAACTAAGGCCTAATAGTGTTGTAGTTGTTATAAAGTCTTATCCTCTCATCCATCATCCCCTCACACTTAAGACATAAGCTCTGAATTCAGTGTGACACCACCAGTAGAACTGTGCTTTCCATGCAGCTTTTCCAGTTATCTTCATACCTGACTAACAATATCACCAGCACTCGTACCACCATCACCCTGGTTAGCTTTAAGCACATTGCCCAATGATTGCACTAATCCAATCAGATAGATCAGGTGTGCCAGCTGTCACACCGAGACACTTGGCAGTAACACCGGGGAGAAGCAGGCTGTGTAACAGCCGGTGAGCAGTCATGCAGAGTGGATATGTCCTGTTAAATAATCCATTAAGACTTTTTTTGTTTTTTCTTTTCTTTTCTTTTTTTTTTTTTTACTAGGTACATCCGCCTTTAAACTACCAGTACAGCAAAGTTTTGCCCCCCCCCCTTTTTTTTTTCTTTCTTTCTTTTTTTTGTTTTTTTACAGTAGCTCTTCCTCTCTTCTGCTCGTGCGAGAGCACAGCGCATCCTTAAGGAATCAGAAGTGGCAGATTTGGAGCCACCCAGTCACCCTGAAGATACTGCCCCAACCCCGACGTGTTTCATGTCGCTATTTCTGCCTATTGTTACCGTGTCCTCAAATGAGAAGGAAATTTCACAGTTGAATGCCTTGATTACCACCCACCCCAAGCTAAACGCATTGTGCTTTCAAGAAAGGGATTACGAAGCCTCACAAAGACAATACGGACCTGCAGTACAAGGGGTCCACAAATACCTTCGCTCACTGTACGCACATCTCACACACCTGCCATACGAAGGAGGGCATGGCATGGTTTTTTATCTAATTTCAGTGAATCTACAGATCCTCACCCCTTAACCCTCTGTGCTTTGCTTTGTGCTAAAATGGACAGTGTATTTTTTGGATTCATTACTTTTACACATCAACTGTAACATAATTAAAATCACTGATTCAATGTGTAACTTTATATTTTTAGGCTCCACAGACGAGACGACAAAAGTAGCACACAGGCTCTTCTCAATATCACATAAGCAGCCCTGCATTCACTACAGGATAAGAAAAGGAGCCCTTTCCCTTCCTGAGTTGGTTTGTCATAATGGAATGGCTACATGTGTATGTATAATGAATGTATGGATTTATCCTGCCTTAAGGGAAATTGGCTTGGTAGATGAAGTCATTTACTGTATACTCATGCCAGTTATGTCTTCCACCCCGATGGAAATTGCACTCAGGTTTGATAGCATCCTGAGAACTGCCACAGGCGCTGTGAATGTAGGCACACGTCGCTCTTTCCAGTGTCTAAAAATGCATTGTTCAGGTTCCCCTTCCTAGCCACAGTGCTGTGCACTCTTGAACTCGAAATGGCACAGTTTCTCCCCAGATCAGAGCCTTTGATAGATACTCTGTTGGACAGATAGATGGCATGTAGGGTGGAAGAAAAACGAGAGACATTTTTGAATGTGCATAGAATGAATAAAACAAACAAACAAAAAATTGGGACAGGGAGTGTGTTTGCCTCTGGGTACACCGTGACTCTGACTACCTTCCTCTACGCACAATACACTTTCTGAGTTACCCTAAAGGTGAAACATCCAAGGACATCTGCACACACAGCAGAGTGTGCATGTGAGAACTGTGAATGTGTGTTTTAGTTAAAGAATTTGACTAATGCAAGCTGATACCAGTATCTCTGCAGGAAATGTTTTGTATTAGTACTTTGATATTCTAAATTATCCATTGCTTAAATAGATTGTACGCCACCCAGACAAATGGACTTGTATGGTTAGTGGCTATTTATTCCAGGGTGACCTAACACATCCATTTAACTTTATTCAAACTTTCAGATGTACGTCTACCCTGTAATGAAGAATTAATTCACCGAAAACATCATTACTGAACAAGTAGGTGAATAATACATCTGAAAAAGGGCCATGTGCTATATTGGTCTTCTAATTCGGTTAGGTACGCACCCCGCCTGCGTATCCGTGTGTCTGTTTCTGTCATACATACTTCCAGGTCATTCTAATGCAGGCAGCACATTGTGCAGCGGCCACGCTCTGAGTTGTCCAGGTTGTCCGGGATCTTCAGCTGAGGAAGGGGCCTGTCCCTTAATCCCCAGTCCTGTGTTAATGGTCCACCCTCGGGGCCCTGGGGGCAGCAGTCTCAGACGGGGGGATGAGTGAGCAGCGATCTTCAGAGAAGAGACTGATGTAAATGTGAAGAAATAGGCTGTATGGATGAGAGAACAAAAAAGTCAAAGAACCGGGGCTATAAAAAGGCAAGAGCTGGCTGAGGGATTGCAGGAGAGAGGGATGTGCTGGACAGGCGGCTGCTCCCACCTCATGGGAATGCAGCATCTCAGCCCCAGTGAGTAAACTAGAGGGCTCCACCAACATGTCAAAGCAAGATCACAAAACTTATTTGATCATGGCTAAGACGAAGATGTGTTGTCCCACTCGGTAGGAGAGTGATGTCTTATCCTTGGCTTTGTTTTTAACAGAAAAATGTGCTGTTGCCCCCGTAGGCCTCTGTATGTGGCAGCGGCCTCTGTGAGCTGTCACTTTGTGTTACGTATGACCGGGGATGTCTGTGTGGCATAAGTATCATCTGAAATGATGGAGGGACGGGGAACCCAGACGTTGTTGACCGGTTCCTTTGTATGGCAGGTGTATAAGATGTGTCTCAGTGCCTGCGGCAGCTCACTAATGTGTTAATATTAGTAATTAATATGGTTTCTTAAATTGGTTATCAGCCTGTGTCGTGCGTAGCAAATATGTACACGTCCTGAAGGAATCGTGGACCTCAGAACTGCACTGAGTAAAATGAACAGATGTGTTTGCATTTCATGTCCACTGAGATTGTAGTAAAATCTGCATCCCATCTGTTTGACTGAACACAATTGTGAACACCTGTCAATCTATTCATATGGCTCCATTGCCTTACATAGGATACAGGAGATTAGATATGACCTTGCCTGTGTCTGTCAGAAGGCACAAAGTACATAATGACAAGTCATTATCTATTATTCATTATTCATATTTTTCACTTTTTTTTCCAGTTGGTACTAGACCTGGGCTGATTTATAAAATGGAGGATCACAATATATTCTGCCACATTCAGTAGTTTTTGTGATCATGGTTCTTTTTTTTCTAATCAAGTTTTTGTCTGTACCTATGGAAAGTAAAACGTTCAACAGTGTGTATCATATATCTGAAATATTAAATATAATTATATGTTATAAAAGATAAGACAACTGAAGCATAAAATATAGTATAGTTCTATTAAAAATATATCTTCATAAATATCCACTAGTCTTTATATTTCTGTAGTATTGACTTTGGTTTGTAGTAATTAATTTATGTAATTAGTACACTTTTTAACCCATCATTAAAAGTTATATAGATCATTGTGGGATCAATTATATTAATTGATTCTTTATTGATATATTGTTACAAAGGATCCTTACCACATCCTAATACCACACTAATGTTCAACTTAAAATGTTAATGAGTAAGTGTCATACATGGCTGCTTATGTGACCAAGTATTCAGGGCTGCCCCCCACTAAATGTATAATGTCCAGCATGGTAATGTAGCACACTGTACTCAACCCTCAACCCTTTTAGCATGCCACATTCAGCCCATGCTGACGCTGGGACACGCGTACATTGTATTGACACACTGATGCTGTTATCTGTAATCGAATCGTTTTCGTCCCTCTGAGGGTTTACAGAATTGCAGGAAGCTTTTTCATGTACTATTTGACTAATCAGAGCACACAAGCATTGTGGTAATTCCACAGCACAGATGTTGGGAGAGGAAACTCCCTGTAAATCATTTGAATTTACTGTCTGGTGCCTCTACCCAAGCTACACGGCATGGGTTTGAAACACATAGAGCTACAGCCAGACTCTCAAGGTCACCGTGTGTCGATGCACCTTCAACCGACAAAATGAAGATTGTTATAAGTGAGGACCAGTGAGACATTTAAGAAAGTGAAGATTAAAGTACTGGCCAGTAGATGGGAAGGGAGTGGATGAGGGTGAGGAGGTAGTGGGACTCACTTTAAGGGGATTTGGTCAGGATGACTGTCAGGAGGATAAAGGCCTCTCTGATCTGTGCAAGATAAATTAGAACTTTGTGAAGGTTTGTCTGACAATGAACTCGAAAAGAAAAAGTCACACAAGACTTCAAATTAAATATAATGAGCTCTGGCATTGAGAGTTGTCTGGATAATTTCCAAATCCAGGGCTAAATGTTTCTCTGAGATCATCAGTAAACAGTCCACAGACTAAAGCTCTGTTCAGCACTTTAAATTCCGGCCTCAGTCCCTGAATCTCTCATGATGTTGAAGCAGCCATGGATGTCTGTGGGAAGTTTTTTGAAGTTTTCCTCTGACCGAAAAACCAAAAACATTAGATCACATTTCTCTCTGACACCCACTGCTCAGCTTAGGGGGCACCTTTAATCAATTTCAACCACTTTCATTGTCCTGATTAAGGAACATATTCATGCACATGAAACTCCCAGCATTCCTCCAGTGATGTTGTGCCCTCTTGCATCATGAAGAATAACCTTGATGCAATTACTGTCAGCATTAAAGTTAGCAGTTCTTGTCTATCCCCTAGATGCTTTAAACATGTTGTTGTACAGCTTCTGCTAAATAATGACTTTGATGGTAAATGTTTAAATAACTGTCAGCCTTCCCCTCTTGTTCTGTATAATTGACAGCAGTAATCAAACATTACGTCTCGGTCTGCCTTAAGGTTCCCTGTTTTTCTTCTGTCGACCATTTGTCAACCCATCTCGAGCAGTGGGTTGTCAGTGGTGGTGTCTCTCAGGGATCCTACATGGGGCCTGTTCTATTTAGCCTGTACACAGTCACTCGTAGAAAGATTGACACCTCCTGTCATTTCTATGCTGACAATTCACAGCTGTACCTACCAGTAAAATGGACATGCTCTTCTGGGATAAATATGGACAACAAAAAACCTCTTTCAGCCTTCTTTTGTTGCTGTTTTGACAAAATGAGTCAAAATCCATGATACCCTGACTGGACTATTACCTGTATGTGGGCCTCCCCCAGTCATTTACTCACCTGCTGATGGTCCAAAACACTGCAAGGATGTTGCCTGGTACTAAAAAGTGCAAGCACATCACCCCATCATCCCCTCTCTTCATTGGCTCTCTGTTCATTTTAGAATTCAATTTAAGACCCTGCTGATTGCTTTCAAGGCTCTTAACGGTCCTGAGCCCATCTTATATCACAGACCTTATTCACTGGCGCTATCTGACAACAAATCTCTTTTGTATGTCCCATGGTCACGGTCCCCTGCAGTTGCTTCTGCACAATTGTGGAAGCAGTTGCTAAGATGCTTTCCCTCCATCTCTGATTCTAAACCTGGGCTACAGACACATTTCAGCGCACTGGTCCTTTTGTCCACCTAATCTGTTATCTGTTGCTTTGTCTGCAATTTTGCGTTGTCGTTTGTTTTTTGTGGTCATTAGTAAGTTTCTCATTATGGTTTCTCTTTGTGTTTTTTTGCTTTGGACTTAACATTTCAATATCCTCTTGCAGTGCACAATGGAAAAAAACTTTACTTCCTTAACAACCCTGTAAGTCACAAATGGCAGAGAAATACTCTCTTCTTTTCTACATCTGCTTTTTCTTTTTTACCCGTGCAGTTGTTAAGCTGTTAACCGTCTTGAGAACATCCTAACAGGCATCTATGAGAGATCATGCCTCAGTAAAGGGAAATTGGAATAGAGGTGGTGATCTGTTTTGGCTTCAGGTGCTGTTTCATAACGTACTAAATTGCTTTTCAGCACTGTGACATTTAGGCCCAGGAGTGTCTGAGACCAAAGGCTTAACCAGGTGAATGCACCTATTATTCACCTGTTAGGAAAGCTCTACTACTTTAGTTTTAAGTTGCAAAAAACAACAACAACAACAACAAAAAACCTCTTAACTCTTGGGTCAAACTTTGTTTCACTTCATTGTAATTCTATCACGACTGCTTCTGTCTGCACTGCCCATACAGGACCTACTGCATGTGTATTACCTGCCTTACGTATTCCTCCTGTGTTGGAAGACTACCTGAGGTTTTTCTTCTTTTCTCGCCTTGATAGATGTTCTTTGTGCAGTATTTCCTTATCTGAGCCATGGGTTTTAATTAAAATTGAATTGTATCTGTTCCGTCACGATGTGCACGAAGCAGATAACTTAAATAGGTTTTGTTTGATTTGTGTGTTTTCAGCTGCAAATTCAAAGAGAAGCAACCAGGTTGTGATGTCACCTGTTTGAGTCTTTGCGGTACGGTGTCATTCCTTTGTTGTTTCATGGTCAAGGGTTAACAAAGGTTAACAAACAGCAACTGACAATTCCACAAGCAGCTTGCGCTT
This sequence comes from Selene dorsalis, assembly GCA_900303245.1. Lineage (NCBI taxonomy): Eukaryota > Metazoa > Chordata > Actinopteri > Carangiformes > Carangidae > Selene > Selene dorsalis. The sequence goes on from OMNW01013998.1 coordinate 35,860, forward strand.
CTGTTGAATGTTTCCCAGGCACAATGACGTTTCAGCCATGTGTGACAAATGGCCGCACTCTCTAAATGGCAAAGTGAGACAACATCTGGAGTGTATACAAAGCAAGCAAACCCTGATGCCAGGTCTTTGTAGGCCTGAAACTCTCAAGTTCCCATCTGGCCTCCTACCCTCCAACCCGACCCCTACCCCCAGTTTCTGGCCCTATCTATGGTCTTACTTTAACTCTGCAGACTTGAAAGCCGCAACAGCGAATAAAAACTCATACCCAAGTAACATAATGGAGCTCCTCCTGTGTTTCCATTGTTCCACTGCGCTTGGCCCCCCTTTGGTATTCAGATGCTAGCGAACTACAAATGTAATCTTGCAAATCAGAGTTAGTGCTAAAGCCATTGAGGAAACCATAAATTGTATTGTGCTTGGAGTCTATTTATTATCACATCACCAAATTCCCCATTTCCCTCTCAGTTAGCTGTAGACAACAGTCCATCTTTGCACTACTGGGGAATCATGGGAATGATCAATTTGACAGTACTTTAGCTGTGTTGTGTATTACTCTCTGCAGGACGAGCGATGAATCACTGATGAGGTTTGGGTGCTGTTTGTTGGGGTGTGTGTGTGCTCACTTTTACAAGGGCATTAGGCATGTTTGTGATCGTACAGGGACTCATTTGTTCAATACCGCTGCAAAAACTAAATATATACCAAAAGAAAGAAAAAAAACCCTACACATAATCTGCAGGCAATTTTGTGCTAAATCATGAATTAAAGATCCCACATGGGCCACTGGCTGCCACTTGTAATGCAGCTGACAGGTCTCTTGTCCAAGGAGGTCTCAGTGCCGGAATTTGATGTAAAAGTGTCGATTTGGCTTGGTTTAACTCTCAGCCAATCACAGAGTGCCAATGGTTCCCTGGCTCTCACGACAGTTTAGCCAAGAAAACGCTTTGCACATAATCTCTCCATCATCTCCATCTCCCCTCCATCAGTCGTTTGCCAATGTTTGTTTCCATTAGCAGTTTATAGACCTGTGTCTCCCACCTTTGCTCCCTCTCAGACTGGAGGACGGTTTGAGAGGCAAAGACTGAAATGAGACTCTGTGAGTGGTTGTAGGAGATATGAGGGGACAGATTGTCTCTTTGTCAATGGGCAGCTTTATATGCCCACATAGAATTAGCAGCCATGAGCTTTTAATTTTTTTAAGCATCTAGACAGGTTGTGCTGTAACCCTCCGGACCTTTAGCACGCATAATGATCCTCAAAATCTCCACTGTGGTTTCTGATGATCACATAGAAACACATCACTGCTGCTTGATGTTGTTCTTTACTAAACATGTGAGCTGCTAGTTTTCAGTACAAATTGACCTAAGTGATGAAAAGTGGAGGAGGATGGTGGAGCAGAATGTGAGTGGATGACTAACTAGTCAACCAGGTCATTGCGAAAGCAGCATCATCAGCTTTTTTTCTTTTTTAGTTCTGTTTTGTCTGTCTCATCCGGCCTTCTTTGAAAAGACTTTATCTCAAGTACTGGAGGCACTGGATCTGATTTTAAAAAGGAGAAAGATCCAAATTCCGAACTATTCATTCACAGGTTTAGCATCAGCACTGTCAAGAAAATATTAAGACTGTCAAGACCCCCCCCCATTTTACACACTGAACCTTTAAGGGAGCCCACAGAGCTTTGTCTGTTCTGAGGTTGTGAGGTTACCAAAACTATATTTGCGCATATTAAAATTTAAAAATCCCAATAACACATCCAGTTGTATAATGTAAGTCACATATTGACCATATGTGGTCCAGCCATATACTAAGTTTTGACCTACTTTTGTTTACCCTTTGAAACTTCGGCTCCCCACTGTGTGTGTGTGTGTGGTAGGTGGTAGCCTTGCTGTGCAGCACAGCTTGAGGTTTCTCTACCAATACATGTCAAATATTTGAGTGTATATGTTACTGTAACTGGTGGTTCAAGGAAGTCATAAGTTCAGTGCTGCTTGCTGGATTTAAAGATGCCCCGTGAAGGTTGCTTTTGGTTATAAACGAGTCTCATATTAATGTCGATTTACGGCAACTGACTATGTGCAGAAAACGAACAGAGTGAGAAGCTTCTCCGCACCGGAGGCAGCCGAGGCAAGCGGAGCAGCTCAGTGTCACTAACCTCAGCGGTCCTGGTGCTCCACGTCTGTCTCACACTCCTAAAACTGCTCACAAAAAAGTTAGTCTGGAGCCCTGACCTACGAGCCAGATAAGCGTCTTTACGACAGTACGCACTAGAGCTCATGTGAAATGCAGTCTTCATTCCAGCACAACATGAAAGTTCCTCGGAGGGGCTTTAAAAGAAGACAGTCTAACATTTTGTCTGAGTAAATAAAAAAATAAAATAGAAAAAGTGAGGTCTCCTGACACCAGAGGCTTTAGGCTGTTGGCTAGCTCAGCCTTATGGTAAGTTGGCCCTATGGTTATGTATCTGTGTGACTTTCAGTATTTTGCTCACAGACATATTTTGCTCTTTGAGGAACTGAAACTATAGGGCCAAAATTACCATCTGCCAAGCACCAAATGCCACTGAAATTAGTTGCTGGTGGATGAATAAGTCAGAATCAACTGTCACGCTGGGCTGGTACCTTTAGAGATGAAAAAAATACAAAAAAAAATACACATCCTGGAGCGCTTTGCTTTGTCATCTGTTGTTTTGAAATAATAAATACACACAGGCAAGAAAAAAAACTGTCACTGGTGTCCGTGCATATCAGGCTGTGTCTGCAGGAATCAAACCTCTTGTGTCTCGAGTTTCCTTTTCATTACCATTCATGTTGCTGCACTGTCAATGGGCCACGCATGAGCTGCATCAATGGAAGCGAGACAGACAGCGCTGTCTGTCACATTTGTGCCCGGTCAGTTAGAATCACTGCGGCCACTCCCTTCTTCTTCAGACGGACACTCACTGCAGTGCCTTTTCTCGTTTTTTCAACTGCTTTCTTCATTTTCTTTTGTATGATCTTATCAAGGCTCATTATGCTTGACTTAGCTTGTAGAGTTCTCAGGCGATGTCTCACACGCTCACACATCCTGTGAGCTTTTTGCAGTGTATGGATGGATGGATGGATGGATAGCATGTGGCGGTAAAGTATGAGCCCACAAGACAGTTTCAGATATTGCACAGGATAGCCTCTGGGAGTGCCGCAGCTTTGCGTGTTTGCCCTACAAACACCTTTCCTTTATTCATAATATCATAACTGCAGAACACACACAGCTACAGCATGGATAATTTACGATTTCAGATCTATTTATGTACATATATACATACATTTTTGTTATCAACCCAAGTGCACTTGATCTCTTTGCTTCCGTTTGGCTGCAAAATAAGTCGATTCTCTCAGCTTCCCAAACCTTAATGTGATGTCTTCGTTTTTTGTAATTACTCCCACATACAGAGTTGAAAGCCACATTAACCTTTTGGCAGGTAGCACCTGTGGACCACTTTTAAAAGCCCCTGTTCCTGTGCTGCCTTCAAAATGGTTGCCAGCTTTATTATCTCTGTCTGAACTGCAGCCATTTCAGATCCAGTCTGCCCTTTAGGTCTGACTCATTCCTGGTCATAGATGGTCGCTGGTTGTTAATGACTGGTCAGTGGTACTTTTTTTTTTTTTTTTTTTTTTTAAGCTAAATCTTTGTTTGTGCTCTGTCTTTAATGAAAAAGATGCACTGACATTACAGGATCATGTCTTTCGTTGTCCTCTCAGTTTAACCATCTGTTAACTGTGATATGCAAAAATATGTCAGTTTCACTCCCCATCCAGAAAAATCTCCTCCCTGGAACAGTCTGGTAATGGGCCTCAACAGTAATTCATGTTTCTCAGACTCCTGCTGTGGTTCAAACCTCCGGCCCACTCGTTGATTATTTCTCAGCATCTTTTTATTATCCTTCTGAAATGGAATAATTAATTAGATCAAATCTTTGGCACCAGAGGAATCATTTGGATGCAAAAATATTTAAAAAGTGTGGTGAGGGGTGGGTGGGGGTTACTTAAGGAGACAGAAAATGTGAAAAAAAAGTAAACAAAGCCCTAAGAAAGAAGGAAAGGGAGGATGATAGATTTTATACAAACATGATTATCAGGGAATGAATAGAGACTTTGATGAAACATCCATCAGCCTTGAAGAGTAACTCCACAGATGTTCACCAATCTGAACTTCTTTGTCTGATTTGATTGGTGTAGAACTCAACAGAGCCATTTTATATTGTTGGACCTTCAACACATCAACTTGTTTAATCTCTATATCAATCTTATAGATGGAAAGACACATGAAAGACATGAAAATAACATGGGAAACTGCGTAAGCCAAAGGACTAATACCGTCTCCCTAACTTTGATTAAATGTTATAATAACTAACCAATGATAATGACCTGCAAGAAAGAAACAAACTTTAGAGAGTCATTACTCTAGTTTATTGGAATAACCAAGCAATTATTTACTACTTGGAGTAAATGCTTCTGGTTTACTTGTTTGTTTTAGTATCATTGCTGTGTTAGAAATCAGTTATCAGATAGAAACAGGTGGGAAATGTCACCATTCTGTCAGTGTTGAGCCAGTTCCCACATCAACCTCAGTGACCCTTGACCTCCACGCTGGGACTCACTGCTTTAGATCATCCAAGGCAGAGTTGCAAATGATGATGAGATCTTCATTTGCAGGAAGTTTGTGATGTGATTAAGTACTGTGCCTCTGTTATTTATCAGTTGTTTCACTTAGCAGGTCAAGCAAAAACAATTATTCTATGTGATTACTGTTGCTATAAAAGATGCTGGCATTATTTTCCTTGATAAAAAAAACATTATTGTTCAGTACCTTGTAAAAAAAAAATAGATCAAAATAAATAAATCCAGAAAGCTGAGTGAATGTGGCTGACTAACTGAGCTTAAAATGAAAGTGTTGTTTGTGGAGGCATGGGGCAAACAAAACTGAGATGAAACCAGTCAAATTTATAACAAGTGTTAAAACAATTATTCACACAGAGCTATTGATGATAATTAAAGCTGGAAACGTCTTCGGTCACAAATGGATGCTTAGGGAGACATGCAATGTTATATCCTTAGACTGGCTGCAGTTGGGAGGTGGGTTGTGGGTGGAGTGGTGGCTGAGAGGTCTCTTTCCAGTGACTCATAGAGTGCCTCCAGGAGTGGATGATGGAGGAGGAAAGTGTGATCATTGCCACTCTAGAAATGACAATGTTGTGCTCCTTAGGAGTCTAAATCAGCCGCATCTGTGTGAGCTTGAACTCTATTTATCTTTTGTTTCACCAATCATAGCTAACTTGAATCTTCTTTCTCTCCTCCACATGCACTCAACCTGTGGTTACCAATGGTCTCCTCATCATATAGGTAAGTCATATACATTCATTTCAGCTTAATGTTTGAAATGTCTTCATGTGGACGTTCATAATCGAACACATGACCTCTGTGGAGAGGGTTTATAACATATATATATACGTACACACACACTCACTCACAGTGTACAGTGGTCTAACCTTGACAGATAATGACCTGAAGTATATAGGTTGCAGAAAAGCTGTGATGAATTACACAGAGCAGTGCCCATGTAATCAGCGAGGGTAGTGCAAGCCTTGTTTTGCTGGAGCGCGCTCAAAGTGACGGTGTGTTGACGGTGGAGGCTGTGACTAAGAAAAGCTCTGAGATGCTCGGGGTCAGGTCAGCGCTCGCGTCCCGCGTCTTCACGGACCGCAGGTCTCATTTCATATTCATCATCAGACCCGAGAGAGAGAGAGAGAAAGAGAGAGAGGGCGGGCAGGGGAAGGAGGTAAGGCGGGAGGGGAGGTTATTCTCCACAATCCAGTCTGCCTCGACACAGAATGTTCTTAATGTGCTGTGTTCTCTCTGTGAGCATTAACTGTTCATCATTCATGGTGGGCTCCTGGTAAATTAACAGATTTGCACTCACATCGTTCCCCGGTTGGTGCGAACGGGTTTAATAATCCACCAAATTTGAGCCATATCAAGCAAGTCATGGATTTAATATGTTGTCTTATTATAGATCAAAGAAGGAGATGGAAATGTGTCAAGGCTGGAAAAAAGAGAATCAGCGTGACATTGAGATTCAGTTGTCCAATATCTCCTCTGACGTTTTTGCTTTTTTATTAATGCGGGCTGTGATGGACGATGAACTTGTTCTTTAAAGTCTGTGAAAGTGAACGATGGCCAACACTTTGTTGTTTTTGGTAGTCTTCTAACGCTCCTCCCCCTGCCTCAGCTTTCATGAAGTCATTTGCCACAGTGTCCAGGTCACTCAGCTGAGGTTCATCATATTTACTGGAGTGTATAGGCCCCAGAAGAAAAGCGCTACATGTTTGACAAGGGGAGCTGCTCCTCAAATTTTAATGAGCCTCCGGAGAGGATGAGGAGGCGGCCTTGTTTACCGACAGCCGCACGGCTTTGTGGGCAGGTACAAAATATTAATGGTATGATGTGGGTGTGAGCAGAGTAGAACACACACATTCCTCATCTCCTCTTTCAGCCCCAGTCAATGAGGCCCTTGTTCGCTTTATAGTGTTCACAAATCTAACAGGATAATAGAGAGTGTGCCCTTTGACCCCTGACCACACTGAAGCAAGGACGTAAGAAAATGTTTTTATTTTACTGGCATATTATGTGTTTCAAACAGAACAGAAAGTCCACTGACCTTTAGTTTTCTCATTGATTTTTAACCCTGGCCAAACAGAGTGATAGAATACACAGAAAGAGCAAAAAGAGATGATTGAATGTTTCTAGGTTAAAAGGTATCCGCTAATCTTTCAGATCTTCTTTTTTCGTAGTCCATCTTTGGAACATTTATTCTGCTCCTGTGAATCTTTTGGCTGTAGATCATTTACCACCCCTTGGCTGTCCACAGTGAAATGACAAAACGAAAGAGAAACTGTTAAACCTCCTCCTGAACAATAACTGCTAATGCTTGTACCACCTTGGCAGCTGCTTTGAGACGCTTAATCAAATCACCGTTGTATGCAAATTAGAAGTTGACTGGCAGCTCAACAGGAACTCTCAGAATAAGACCTGTTCGGTCAAAGATCAGCTCATAACAGGTGCTGGAATACAATGAATACAAAGTCTGTATTGAACATCCTATAAGAATATTTGAATTTTGCTTTATGGCACCAGCTTTAATGTCAAACGTGCTTCAGCTGAATTAACAAGAAGAAACGAAACATGAACACAAAATGAAAAGAAAATGTGGAATACTGAGAATATGGTGAATAAGAGGAAAAAGGCAGGGAGTGTAGAAAAAGCAATGGAAATAGAAGTTGTCTGCTTTGGATAAATAAATGCTTATAGTAATTAGGGACCTTAATTACATTACACAAAGGAGATAAACAACCAGACAGGTGACATTATGATGAAGGCAGTCTGAGGGCTAACTGAATAAGTGAGGAGTCATACTTTTCTCAGATCCTGCACCTTCTCCTTCTCTTCCTACTGCATACCCTCCATTGTTTTATGAAGGATGGAGGCGTTGCTGTGGAGTATAGATTGTCAGCTCTCAGACATCCCCTAATAGCCTGTGGCCATAAGCAGTTGCCGGCCTTGTTGCGCTTCTGCTCCTGTCATTCACCAGATCTGTATGAGATCATGTCATCCTTAAAGATGAGTGAAGGCCTTTTTCCTCTGTGGCTAAACTGGATTGTAGACTACTGCGACTCATAATTATTTATTATTAAGTGGTGTGTTTTTTTTGTTTGTCTGTTTGTTTTTGTATCCTTTGTGGTATGGTTTTACTCCATTATCTGATGAAGGAACAAAAGCAGCAACAACAACAAAAAAGAATAGAAAAGAAGAAAAAAAAAGAATAAGCATCCACATGGACAGCTAAATGTTATCCTCCCGTTTTTTAATGTCTGCCATCAATCACTGCGAACAACCGCCGAGGCATTCACAGAACAGTCGCCAGTTAACAGGGAAAGCAGCTGAAGCATACGACTGCTACGTCTCCCCCGCCATCATTACCGCCTTCTACCCGCAGCTGATATCCTGTCCGTCAGATTCGACAGATTTACTGCATCTTGTTATAAATGTCAAGTAGGCTATTAATAGTTGGTCCTCAAGTGCTAGCTTCTCTACCTGTCTCTTCATCTAGCTGCTGTGATTTCTGCTGCCGCCGACACAATAGGCGGGAAAAGGTGGCGCCGAGTTTCTCTGTGCATCTTCACTGATACCTCACGTCTACGAATCAAACACATCATACCACATATGTTCAGATGGTCTCCTAAAGGTGCTATATGTACTTTTTTATTTTATTTTTTGCTACGTAGCCAATTGTGGCGATTGCAGCCGTTTACTTAGCAGCGTTGAAGAAATGTTGCGAGCTCAACATCAATCTTCATCTCTTTTCTCCCACCAAAAACTGTCCCCAGCAACTCCTCTTGCTTTTCTTCTATTTCTACCGCTTCTTTTCTTCACCGTTGCGTTGCATCGCTGCTCAGACGGCGTATTATAACCTCTCGCACTGTAAACTCAACGATGTCTGAAGCTCCCGGCGAGAAAACCAGGTTTCGGCAGCAGGGAAAACTTACAGCTGCTCTTACGTCTAAATATTGATGGATGAGGATTTATATCGCCTTGATCTCATGAAACATTAGAAGAACCTGCGGAGGTGAAACAGAACCTCCCTCCCTCCCTCCAACACATTTCACATAAGAGAACTTTGTCAGAAAGGATCAGATGAAGAGTGATGGATGGTACGAGCCATTACCCTGGAGAACACATGTACAGTGTGCTCTCCGAACACAACACCGTACACCTCCAGACACCAGCATTCAACTAGCAACATCTGGGCTCTCAGTTGTCTTCGCAAATGCATTTGTTTTATAGGAATCTGGTCCTCATTCCAGCATCTGCTCCTTATGTAGAGTAACTGCAGAAGATTGCAGGTTTGTTAGACATGCAGTGTTTTGTGAATTCTGTGCACATCACATTGCCAAATTAGTCACAGACAACGGTGTAATGTCAGTCCCATGATAGATTGTTTGAACGCGTGTGAGGTTTTGTTTGAGATGACGGTTTAATTGCCAGATCCCACCTTCTGTGTTCTTCCTGCATCCCCAGCACATACACCAGCACTCCAATACTGTTACCAGTTAATTACAATAACTGCTATAATGTGTTTAGTGTGACATTTCTTTTAGGTGTTTAGTTTGAGTTAATAACAAAGTGACGATTAGTTGTAAAAACAGTTATAATAAGGATGTTTTATTTTTGTTGGACATTTTAATTTGAATTAATTCTTCCACTGTGACAGAGCAATTAGTGTAAAACAATATGAATCCTATAAACAGCTTGTGTATGTTGGACAAAGATTCACAGACAATTAATTATTGCCACAATTATTAATAAACTCATGGTCTTTATAGCTTTCAAATTGATCATACCTGACACTGGGGGGCTATGGTGACCTGTCTGCATATCTGGTTGCCAAGTTGCATGATTCCCAGCGTATCCTGGGATACGGTATGTGTGACTGCGTGACTGCGCTCTCAAATCAACAATTCACTCAACTTCACATCGAGCCAGCTTAATCAGATGTATCAAAAAGGTGTGAGAGAGGTCAAGACTTAACAATTTTTCCAGATGAAAATCCTCTCAGAGCCGTGGCCATGTTGATAGCCTGCGAGCCTCACACATCCCATGACACGGCAGGTCAGCACTGTGTGAAGTCGCCATACCCTGCTGTAATGAAGAGTGGCTCTGTACCTCATTGCTACTTAACTGTTATTCAGAAGTCCTGTGTAGGAGTCGTTTGTGGCTGATAATTGCTTCAACAACTATAATAATTACGATGAAATATAAAAATGGCTTTGTAAAATCTGTCCAAGTTTAAATATAGTGGGTTTTGCTGCATTGCACAGTAACAACAAGCTGCTGTTTGGTGAATGTCTCACTACCTTTACACTATATTTGAAGGTGTTACTTCCACTTCTTCTTCTCTTCTTCTACATGATCACCCAAATTAACAGAAAAAATATTTTGTAGAAAACAAAAGCACAACTGGACATTTTCTTTTCCTTTTATAAGGACATCTCATCAGTCATCAACACATGTAGTACTGCATGTCAGTGGTGGACACTGGGACACCAGACATTTTGATAAAATGTTCACAGAGAACATATTTTCTTCCAGAATATTTAAGTTGAAGCTCCATTACAGTGATGTACAGCCTTATTTAACTTGTTTGAATGATAAAAGCTACACTAAAGACCGTAGCTTCAGCTAATTTTTCCATTTAACAAAAACCACCAGCCAAGAGCGTTTGTCACTGAGGCCTAACCACACACAGGACTGTGGATGTGAACTGTGGTCTCTGGTGCAACAGTCATGAGCTTTGTACAACCCCCATCCACCCAACCATCTCCTTGTGACTGCTGACAGAGTGTTTCACTCTTTGATTGAAAAAAAAACAAAACAAAAACATTGCCCCTGAACATGATCCAGCCGGTCATTACTTTGCCACCACAACATTATTGGAAAGCAGTCCAGTAGTATATGAACACAATCTCCAGGAGACGGGGTTGCCTCAGTGTATTAGTTTTTTGAAATTATATACTTATATATGCAGTTAATAATAATAATCACAATTTCATTCATAATCAATATTTTCATATTAAGAATTGATCCATTGACTACAGACAATATGAAAGGTCCTCACCTCACTGTGATGAACCCCACAGAGATTTATCACCTGTCTCTGTCCCTCCGTCTCAGTGCCATGGAGTGTTTTAGTGCCTTTTAGCTCATTGTTTTGGTTTTATGGCCCATATATGTATATTGATAGTCATGTATTTTTTCAGCAACAGTTACAAAGACTTCTGTGGGGTTGCCTGAGACATGATTCCAAATGAATGTTAACAAATTACCCATTTCAACTTTACATGGTGACTCAACACTCGATCAGTTTCTGTTTGTTCCACTTCCCAGAGTAAGCCTATGAAATACTAAATGCAAAATGCAGCTGCACTTATTGTTGCATGAATTAAATTCAATGATCACTTGGGGACAGAGGTGAAAGAAGGACAAAGAAAGACAAATATAAATACAGCAATTAATAATTAAATACCTGGGTAAATGCAAAATAAATTAATTATGGTAATAAAAATGTGACTGCAGTTTTTGTCTATATATTTATTGATACTTATTTCATTTTTTATCCTTCATTTAAGTCTTACTTACTTACTTAGTTTGCCAAACAATGACCTGAAAAGAGATTTAACAGTTCTGGTCATTTTCTGTGAGTTCATCGCAGTGAATGACACCTTTCAATTTAGACACAGTTTATGTCAGTTCCAAAAACTGCATTTACTTCTTATTTATTGTATTTATATTGGCGTAATCCACTTACTTTTATACAGAAGGAAAACCTCAATAGTCTGAAGTGGCATTGGCCAGAAAAGAAAAGGACTAGCCGATAAAGAGATGGTTATCCAGCCTATGAGATCCCTGCTTGAGCAATCAGTTTGTTTAGCTTGAGCTTGCTATTATGCAGCGTGGCTCCTGCAGGAGGAGATGTGATATATAATGTGGAAATCCACCGGAGGATAATCCTGTATCAGCCTCGGCAGCCATCTATGGATTCTCCACTCTGTAGACGGTGGCACGTTTTGATGCACTCCCTCTCACACTCGACAATTCACTCACATTTTCATTTGCACGCATACATACACCCATCAGTCTAATGGAATTTACACAGCTGAGAGCCGCGCAGGTCCATGCCCAACACGTGCTGGATGAATAATGTCGGGGAAATTGGCAAGATTCTCATTTCTGCTCTCATACACGGACAGAACAAAAGGGACGCCTTACACTGTGGTACTGTCTGTCATGGCACTGCCGCTCAGGATGTAGGCAGCTCATTGTACACCACCTCATCTAACTATAGGCTTAATTACAGTGATACAGTGAATGCGTTGCAATTATGGACGTGACGAGGTGTCCTCTTATGGGAAAGAGGTTGTTCTTTCTATTTGATCACAGACTGGGTAATCTAGAACATTAGACTGTAATTGAATCAGTTGTGAATGCAGGTCTGTTTAATTTTATTATATCTTATCGAGTCTCATCTCCACTCACCGGGCTCTCTATTTGTTACAATTTACCAGCAATTGTTATCTGATAATGAAGACTACTCATGCAACACGATACGTTTGGCTATAGAATACCTACACAATAATGGCAACTTAAGTGCACTTGTAATAAGCTGGAGATACGATGTCTGTTCATAATAGAATGAAAACAAAAAAAAGCTAAACATAAAAATCTCTCTGATCTGATATGAGCAGTGCATGAAATATTTCTGTCTTGTTTCTCCTTGTCATTTATCTGTTGAGTGTCTTCCGGGAAGACCATTTCAGTTCTGATTAAGTTTTGTGTATGATGGGACAGGCTCTTACAAACTGGTTGGCTTTGCAGTAGTAGAGTGGTCATCACACTAAACAGTTTTTAACCCACCTAGACCATCAGCCAGGGGAGAGGGGGATGTGTGGAGGCCTGGTAAAGTGGAGCTGGGGAGGAGGTGGGTGTTTGGATCTCACAGAACTCAGTCACATTTGTTTCTGACTTCCGATATATGCACTTTAGAAACTCAAGTAAGTACATTATAATGCTGCATTACTCTATACTTCTATGTATATTTTAAGGGCAAATATATTTTGATAGTAGTTGCAGGTGATGGTGATGTGTTGTTGCAGGTTAAACAGTGTGTGATACTGTTAATTAGCTCCATCATACCCCGAGGAAGACTTCTATGTCAAAACATCAGTTACGTCTGAACCTTTGTATTAAAAAGTCAGGTTTGACATCGTAGCTGTGAGTGTGTGACTTCATTCTCTTTCAGTCAATTAGCTCCATCTTGACAGGCTACTACATTTAATTGCAGCTTATACATTAAAGGTGATATATGCAATTTTTCATGTAATATAATATAATATAATATATAGCAGGTAATTAACAGATGTTTGCTTACCAGTCTCGGAGAATTGATGTGATTTCAGCATCGAACATGTGTCACTGTCACTTCTTGTCTTCTACTGAAGTTAGCATGCTAGCCAACTAGCCTACCCGCTGGGACTGTCATGTCCTTTTCTGATACCATATATAGCATCCGGTCTGTCCTGGAGAAGTGGTTGCTCAGGCAATGTACTAAAACCTCTTGTACAGTAAACATTACTATGGTTGAAACTCTTGCCAATACAGGTAAATAAACTACTGTTCAGGCCACTGTAACTACTGCCATCATTAAAGTCATATGATTCAGTTTAGCAGCTGGACAAAAAAATTATAAATAAGTACTATTCTGAAAAGCACTGATGCTCAATAATGGTCACATATGACCCTCAGCCAGTAGTGCGTAATAGTGCGGCTGTTCCAAATGTGATGCTTATCTTTGTCAAAGAAGAGACGAGTGTGATTGAAGAGTTAAAATTGTCATCTACTCTATAGACAGTGTGTCTTTCAGGCTTTGAAGTTCTGGCAGTTAGTGATCAATAACCTCAGTTGTGAATAAGTCAGTGCTGCCGTCATGCTTGGTTCTCGTTGTGTAATTTGACTGAAATAATAAACCGAACAAAACAAAATCTGAACAGTTAATCTTCATCAAGACGCTCCAAAATCTCTGTTCTTATTAGATTTTAGATGAACATGGACATATGTGCTATTTTTACAATCACTTTGTATAAATATGGTCCTGCTCTCTCCTCTGTGCTGTTAACCAGCCGACTGCAGTCCACAGTGAACAGATTTTAATACAGATGCTGAAATATTCCATTAAAACTAAAATTTGCCCCATGTGTAAATGTAACACGGAAGTCTTCATTCTGTTTATGGCACAAAACAAAGTCACAACTCTGGGATGGTCTGTGCAATTTACACCCCGGCCTATAAAGAAGTCGCTGACACAGTGAAGGATGAGGTTACGAGACCACATCACATCAGAGCAGGGGAACGTGTTTACGCTTCAGGTTGGTGGAATAGAGGATGATGCAACCACTCAAACAACTCTCGAGTATTCATCCCACACACGACTTCTCAAAATGAAAAAGGAAAAAAAAAAGAGGTGTTTTTTACTTGTTGGAAAATGAATTTCTGACCAGTTTATAGTCAGAGCCGTTGAGCCAATGAAAGAATGAAGTCAAATCCAGGGATTTACTTGAAAGAAAATCTGTCAATATAGAAATAAAGACAACGCATACACATCTTCAGAGTTAATTTGGCAGTACATCCCAGATTTATACAGAATAATATGAATTCTTCAGATCCCCTCAATGGCAAGACGTTACAGTGCAAGAAGGAATACTGACGTTCAAGTATGGACTCCAGGCACCCTGACATCAATAATGATAATAACAGTGATTTGGTTTAGTGATATGTCATTTTGATAGCTCCTGCAGATCAGCCCGACAAATCCAAAGCTCAGCTGTGAGTGTGGAGGCCTTGTTTATTTTTCCTCGACAGCCTTAATTCTGTTTGTGATGAGCAGATTCCCATATGATGTGACAACGTTAAAAGACAGCCTGCTGTCAGCACTCCTGCTCGCAGTCGCTGGTAACGCTGCAGCTCACCCTCAGAAATGTTTTATTTCCTGAGCAGCTGTGAACACTCCATAAAAATGTGACTGTGATGTCACTTTTGAAAGGACATGCTCCACTCACATATTCTACTGTAGTATATATCATGTATGTAGCTTCACAGGGAGATTCACAGTAAAGCATTGCAGAGTACGATCATGACTCATAATTATCTTGCAGTTATAATCTCTTATGTCTGGATTGCGCTATTAATTGCAATGTTATCAAAGTTGCAGTATGAGCAAGTGCAACATCCAAATTCCAAGAGCTGCAATTCTTTTTTTTATTATTATTTTCTTTTTTTTATAAAGCTAAAATTTGTTACAACATTGTGGTCCATTGTCAGCACCATAAATGTTGTGTTGCCCTGGACAACAAAGTTGGGAAGAGACATATTTTTCTAACTCGACAGCAATCACATCAGCAATTTTATATTTACGTGAAAAGGAAAAGCACAGTCACGGTATCTGCCCACATAATCACAATACGACTGTTGTTTGCATATATTAGCTCTACTATTATGTATTATCTTCACAGTTATTCAGGTCATTATTTGTATGGAGGAGAATCTGCTTCAGTTTCTCCTGCAAAATAGAAAATAAAATAAAAACGCCATAACATAAACATCATATAGTGTGTACAGTCTAATTGGAGTCTGTGTTGAATTGCTCTTCATGATTGTTTTGTTCAAAATTTGTCTCTTCAAGTTATCAAACATAAAATCTGAAAAACTGCAAATCAAGTCCCTGAGTTCCTCTAGCATTCAGCAATAACACCATTAGACAAGAGGTACTTAATTGGTCGGCTGGGTGATGCTTTTCCTTTTTAATTTTACTTTTATTTTCTCCTCCTCATTAAAGAATGCATTTTAAATGTCCAGTCTGTGTTCACTGCAGCTGAAATGTGCCACCTGGGTGCTCGCCCTGGCTGCAATATGTGGCATTGTTAGGCTTGCGTCTCTGCGGGGATGCAGCACATGCCTCCATCACACAGGGATAATGGCTCCCCTGGTCGCTCGCCTTGCACCAGGCATCCACAGGCCCCTGCCTTCAAACTAGCTGATTAAATCCAGAGAAACTGCTGCTGGAACAGGCACAAGGCAAAGAACTACAACTGAGCAGAGGATATATATATATATATATATATGTATTTTAAAAAATAAACCAAAAAAAACAAAACAACAACAACATGCGATACAATCCTTGTACTGTAACCTAGACCAAACAACAGATACCACACCGTCATCTTGTGGATACAGTAACTGAAGGGTCAACTCACTCGCTTCGAAATGTCTTCATGTTTATGCGGCAACATTGCTGAAAAAGTATGTTTTTTCCTCTTTATTGAAGTGACCTGACCCTGTAAGAATAAAGATATGCATCCATTTTTATCCTCAGACAGGAAGTGTATTGTCTGTGCCTCCTCCCCCCCAGTTCATCCCAGTCCTGCCCCGGCACTCATCTTGATTAGCTGTCTACCTTGAATCAGCACGTAGCCAGAGGCTGACCTGACCAGAATCCATAAAGCCATCACAGACACTGAGGAAAGAGGCTGAGAAACGCAGCTAAACTGCAATAATAAATACAGCAGGAGATAAGCCCGACATCAAGCTTTGTTGTGCTTTTAATTTTTATCGTTTTCCTCCATCTTTGCTGCTACGACTCCCTCACTGCCAGTGACGAGGAGCATCACCGGTCAGTTCACTACCGACCTCGTGCCAACAGGACGACATACAGACTAATGTTTGCTGAGCACCTTGATTTTGCCATTATTGCAGCCGTAACAGTCATAAGCATTTACCCCTCACAATTAAAGTAATCTGCCTGTAGCATTGTGTATTGTCAGAAATACAATAAATGGTCAAAACAAGAGTCGATGCAGAGGCACTAATGCTCTCAGCAAATAAATAACAGTGTGTAGAATGTGGGATTCATAGTATTCTGTAATTATCACACAAACAAGAGCTAAGAATCTCTACAGGCTACAAGTCTGAAATTGTTGCTGCGCTGTCACGATCGATTGACATGAATTAAAACAAAGTTTAACTTAGAGTTGTAGATTTTTGGAGCTGTGATGTGCCATAGTTTCCATAGTAGTAATAATAGTAATACCTATAAAATTTATTTTCCCAAGCATTAGCCATACTGCTTATCCCTTTAGCGTCGTAGGTGGGCTGGAGCCAATCCCAGTTGACATATAGGGTTAGGGCGGGTACACAGGGCCAACATACAGAGACAAACAAGCTCCCACACATTCACATTCACACCTACGAGCAATTTAGAGTTACCGTTTAACCCCGTGTGCGTGTCCACAGAGAACAGAACCCTCTCACAGTAATGCTTATTTTATAATGTTTAATTAGATTTTTAGATGTGCGAAAAGTCTGTCAAAATGTGCAATACATGTGCAGGGGCAAAATTTGAATTGGCAGTCAAATATGAGGATACGTATCACAATAAAACTACATACAGTGTCTCCATCTCAGATCTGACAGTGGAGAAAAGTCTCAGTCACATGGCAGCCTGTCTTTAGAGAGAGATAGAGACGGTTTGTGCAGGTCCTCTGTCTAAAATCATCTCATATCTCATATACAAATTAGAGATTATATTTCATACACAGAGGTTGGACCTCATAAAAGCCAGTGCAGTATAATGTAATAGAGCGCATTAGCCTTGCAGGAAATATTATCATTGTGAGATCCGAGTTAGTTTTATAAAAGTTTGGGGCCATGGATTCGGAGCAGAAACAGAGTTGTTACTGTTGCTGAGTTGCATTGTGTTGCAAAGTGTTTGTTATCTGCCTCCTCTAATGGCTTGTTATGCTGTCTGGGAGGAAGTGGATGACAGAGATCCAAGTAGGTTAGGCAGTCATTCATACCAGAGTCACCAAGCTCCCAGCTTCCAGCTTGCAGTGGGTGAGAGGTGTCGCACCCTGTCAGAAACCACTATCAGCTGAAATTGGCAATCCTTTTCAAAGTGCAGCACCTGCAGCACCGTTTCACCTGCAGCAGCAAGATGTTCCACCAGGATGTAGTAACTAAGAGATATTGAACTTTCTCAAACTGTTGGTTTTTTTTTGTTGTTTTTTTTTCTGGGACACTCCTAATCGCTGCTCACAGCTTTATCAAATTATATTTTATTTGTACAATTTTCTGTTGAAAAGGAAGTGATAAGCAGATGCCTATCCCTCCTGAGATGTGATTAAAGTTGTTTCAGAGATAGGGGTCTGTGGTTCATTATCGTGAGCCATGAATCCTGCCTGTGAAGGCTCAATTGAGATGTGAGAATGTTACAGATACATAAACACGGGTGGAGTTATCTCTTTGTGATCTGTCTGACTGTCACATCTTGGTCGTAACTGCCTGTTAATCTGCGTTACTGGTCAGCTCCCTCCTGCACCGAATTCACACTGAACTTTTCTCCTGAAGCTTTAAACCCGCGAGCTGTAACTCTCACTTCTCTCGAGAAGAGGAGCCAAAGTGCATAAAGGATAAAGTCTGAACCATAGTATCCATACGGAGAAAAAAAGGGGTCCATGTTCCTCTTTCATGCACAAAGGGCAGCGGTAAAGCCAACATGGGGGGCGAGGCTTTTAAAATGTCACCGGTCCTTGAGAAAGTCAGCAAAGTCTTGTCAAGCGAAATAAGAGCTCAGACGAAGAAGAGACTGCATGGAAGTCACTTTAAATTCATCTAAACAACATTTGTTCTGTTGACTTATTTATTCCCATTTTCTAGAAAAGCATACGACTCGTCGGCCGCTCCATACCGTCGCTCGCTGCCATCACGGACGCTGAACATGCTTCGGCCCGGCCACCGCTCGGCGTCATAGATGCAGCTTAGGATGGGGGCGGGTCGTCCGCCAAAAGGGCTCCAATGAAATGTAAATGAGAAAATTAAAATCGGCTCAGGTATATTCAGATAATGAGGATGGTAATTTGCATAGCGACTTGCTGATTCTCTTCCTCGGCGAGCATCGATCTCATCAATGACACGTGGGCTCACACAGCAGCTGTCTCTGTCTCTGTCATTATCCTGCATGCCAATGCTGCAGCACAGAGCAGCAGTGATATTGAAGCCATTCAGTTGTTGCGGTGCCATTACCTGCAGTGTTTACCCAGTAGCCAGGCCCCCGGGGGCTTCAGCCCCCCCCGCCTCCTTTAAATACTACATGAGAGCCATTAGGGACCAATGCTGGCGCTGTGTCCCCCCTCACCTACTTTCCAATGTTTTCCACTCCATTTAAGGCACCTAAAAATAAAACTCACTGATGGACTGTATGGGGCAGAAGACACTGTATCGTCACAAGACTGTATTTCATGTGTTCATGGAGGACATGCACTTTGCCATGTTTGAAACTGGCCCGAGGGGCCGTACGTGTTCCTGCCGTTCAGTTGATGTAGACATTTTAAGATATTTATTTTGTATTTGTGTTGTTTTGAATACTCATGCTGCTCATGCTGTCTTCATTTTCAGCTGACATGTAGTGTATACCCGAGTGTGTAGTGTATCAAATTAGCTTTTGGTGGAGTGTAATGGGCAGTGTGCTGATTCTTTTACATCAAGATCCAAACATTGCTTTCTGGGAATCGGATGACAAAACGTATAGAAAATATATATTTTTTACACAGTTCAATGGAAGGTGATTTTTAAAATTCCTCAATCCGATCAATTTTAACCGGATCCACGTCAAACAGGTTCTTCACTGGTCCACAGCCTTTACTGCAGATCTGTTCATTGCTTTTTTAGGTTAATCCTGCTGAGAAACAAACAAACAAACAAACAAACAAACCAGCAGTCACGTGTAAAAACAGCATCTGACTCACCAGATGTAGGCTGCAGGTACAACACCAACACTGGGCCTCTAGTCCAGGTGGCATTCTCCTCCTTTTCCACTTCCCCTGACTTGTACCGTTTTCCAAATCCCCTCGCAGCAGGAAACAACAACACAAACCTCCGAGCTGCAGCCCACACACAACGGAACGTTGAGTTCATTTAGATCACACAGCTGATGTGTGTTTTCTGAGTTTTCCTTGCACAGAGTTCACCAGTGTAACAGTGTTCACCTGTTCACGTTCAGATGTCTCCCCATGACTAGTTTAATCTCTGTAACTGTTCCTCACTTGCGTCGTCACTACTGTACATGCGATCAGATGATTGTGATTGGTTTAAAGAAATTCAAACAATAGAAATGAAGAAACTAATCAGTCAGACTAGTGAGGACTAGTCAGACCGTTGCGTTACGAACTGATGAAGCCGCTTGGATAAGAGGCGAAACGTGTTCCTAGACAAATACAAGTCCAGTTGCTTTCGATTAAATTGTTGCCTAGAGATACGATGACCTGGATGAATGAGAACATTCACAGACAATAAAAATGATGATGATGCAGCCAGATCCTGGTCCAGACACATATCGCGGTCTGTGTAAGACCAGTGAAAACATCATCTTGTCGGCAGAGGTAATGATATCCACTCTCAACATCCCAGCATCATTCATGGTCCAGGAGCGAGCAAGGTCGACACACACTAACAAACACACGCCGCCGCTTGATGGAGAGACTTTGTTCTCCACACAGGCTGCTGTTTAGAAGGTTATTATACAGGAAGACGGATGACGGCCTAATTAATAAAACAACTGGCTGTAATTTGTTTCAGAGACTCGCATGTGAATTACATATTTATGATTTTGAACTTGACGGATGTGAGGAAGAGCATCATCAAATACCCGTGTAATGCTGTCAAGGATCGTTATGATGGGAAGATATTTTCCAACAGTGGCTTTTGTTGATGTACGACTTTCAGAAAGAGAAGTACGGCCTGATTATTTATGGACTGTATGAACATAAACTGAGACACACGTGTCGTGTGTACACCACAGATTGCTCTATATATCTTATCATCAGGACAGATTGTTTGTTGTTTTTTTGTATTTATAGTATGAATTTAATGAAGTGACTCGTCCTTAATTTGAGAGCATTTTAATATATAATAATGTCTCAATATTTTAAGGCAAGCACAGGAGGATGAGCACTGCAAACAAACACGGGATACTAATTGCAGATGAAGTTGTGTGTGAAGAATCAGACTCTCTTCTTTGCGTACGTGTCCCACATGCTGGAAAACCTGCTTACTCAGCTGTAAATATGTAAATAAAGGCACCAGCTGCACAAAGACACAAACACTCTTTCCTCGGCCTCTCGGTCTAATCTTTTTAATTATTTCCCCCCCTCCGTTCATTTCCTGATTTCAGGCATGTTAGAGGTTCTCCACCAGGACAAAGATACAAGTCAATGTGCTGCACTATTGTACCCGAATTGGACATTGGAGTTTTGCATTTTCTCCATAGACAAAATAATGAGAATTATTTGTCCTCTTTATTCGAAGAAACCTGCCAACTTTTTCGGTCAGTTCTACCTGCTCATATAAGAAAACCTTTTCATTAACGAGAATATTTGCTCAGTAAAGTCTGACCTTTTTATGAATGCCTTTTAAAAGGTCAAGGTATTAGATTTGAATCATTTTATGGTAGTCACCCCAGGATTTAAGGTCAAGTAGATAAAAAAAATTACTTAATTGGCTTGTGTTCAGCAAAAACTGGGTTAGAAATATTTTCTATCTGATCCAGGAAAATTAAGCACTCCTTTTACTCTGAAAGCCAAGGTCACTAGGCTTTAATATTGTGCTGCCCTGGTCAGGATATAAAAGTGCAAGTCCTTGATTAATAAAATGATTACATATACAGTCTGGTTCATCTATATATAACAAAAACCCCGGTTTAATTTCTAGACAGAAGAAGTATTGCTGTACTTTGGTGTCATAATGCCCTTGAGTCATGTTTTTAACCCCTGACAGCTGCAAGGAAGCTGCTATATCTGTCCTTCCCTGTGGAAATGAAACCCACATGCGTCTGTTTTGATGAGGCTGATGCATGTTTTTGTCTGATTTAAAAAAAAAAAAAAAGAAGAAGAAGAAAAGTATCTGATGTAATTTTAAACTTCTAGTATTATCCACTGCAGGAAAAGAAACCCCTCTCTCAGAGCACAGCAGTAACATGGAGGCCATATTTTGTATTGATTACCTGCCCCAAAATTGATAGCCGGTGCCACAATCTTCTGAAATTCAATCCGCTGGCTTCAGCCATTAACTGAGGCCCCTCTTCGTTCTGTGTCTCTCTCCTAGATCTGAACGGGAGCTCGCCTCCACACAAGATCTATGCATAATTCAAAATCTTTTCCAATGGCTTTTCGTTCATCTGTTTTTCTGACATTTGCTCTGGTGTGTGTGTGTGTGTGTGTGTTTTTTTCCCCTCAAGTTCTCACCCACTACCTCGTGGTCTGAGATCTGCATCTGAGGGTGGCAGTTCGGCTCTTTTGATGTTGCCTAAGCCTTTTGTGTGGGCAGCTGGTTTCATTTGCCAAAACATGAATCAGAATATGAAATCCAGCGTGAGGTGCAGGCCGCAGGACTTCTGGTGTCATCAGCGAACTGGTTTTACGCACTGGTGTCGTGATGGCCGACCAGGGCAGGAGGAAAAAAGAAAACAGAAAAACAGAGAGCTGGAAAAACTGTAGCAAAATATATGGCCCTCTTTTAAAACATGTAATGTGATCCGTTATTGATGTAGGGCAGTTTTCAACAGACGCCATCCTCCACAGGGAGGTCGGAGGTCAGGGTCAACCACAGAAGGTAGGCAGCGAGGCAGGGAGGGAGGATGCTGAAGGGTGGGTCGTCCTCCTGAAGGATGGCTGCTCTAAGCAACAGGCCAAAGTAATTACCCTAAATGTGCTGAGGGCTGCTGTGGTAGCAGCAATTGCAGTAGTGATAAAGGTAGCAGCAGTATTAGCATTTCAAAAAAAGAGTTTTTATTCATAGCTCTATTAAAATAATAACATCTTTTCAAAATAAAATGTCACTCTGTGCATTTTCCATTGACTTCCTCCATGTGCTAATCACTGAAGCTCTTAAAACTCCAGTGCTTCATGCTTCATGACATTTATTTGCCTCTTCCCACTTCAGATGATTGACAGATATACTGTGTTCTTGTTAGTGCATTAAATTTTCTTCTCTTGCCCTCATTTGCCTTGTGGTGTTGTCATGGCGACAGAAAGAGGCTGACACACCAAAAAGGGCTTCTACCTGGACTCCAACCAGGGACATCACAGTCGCATGCGTCCCCCCACCCCGGTTTTCTGTCTGTATTTTTTATGGACTTTCAGTTGAAGTGCACGCGGCTAATGGGGAATGGCATCTTGACACAAAAGCCTTGTCAGCTGTAGTAGGAGCAGGTAAAGCAACGGCAGGTTGCCCATGTGCAAGGTGCATCTGAAAACTCAGCAACGCTTACAATCATGCGTGAACACTTTGCAGCTGCTGTCCGCTGTCAGGATGTATCAGACCTACCTGCACGTGTATCAGGTGCTCAACACAAACAAATCCCTTCAGAGGAAGTGGTCAGGCTGTAACCCTCACCGGGAGTGTATAGCCGCAATTCACCCATTCGTATGCAAAGAATTTCCCAGAGAAACACAGACTTTTTTCCTAATGACCTTTTTTTTTCCTTCTGCAAGAGACAAG